>JAECUM010063820.1:0-34759 GCA_016617855.1 Megalonaias nervosa | reverse complement strand
TTCTGAAGTTTTAATTCGTTTGATATAAGATTTTACGCTTTTGAAATTGTTATTCCCTAACATGCTTTGATTGAACATCTTTCAACAACATTGTATACTCCCGTCCCCAGTTCGCAGGAAAACGATACTAATTTGTAAGGTATTGTCAAGAAAAGATCATATATATATATATATATATATATATATATATATATATATATATATATATATATATATATATATATATATATATATATCGATAATGCACAAGAACAATAATAACGTGGCATCTATATTCAAGGACACGCTAAACGGTCCAGCAATTATCCATTTTTTATGATCACAAGGAAAATAAGGTGTGCAGCAACGTAAAGCCGTGAAGGATCACTAGTATGTATCTCAGACCTGCAACGGGAATAGTGCTGGGTCGAATCCAGTTCAGCCAAGGCTAATTAGCACATTACTCCAATAGATTCTGTATGATATGTCCTTCCATGTGTTGATGTACGGAAAAGTGACTTGACGGGCTTGAATGATGTTCAAGTTCGATTTTTAATGTTCTCGTTTCCCTATACAGAATTTAAGAAAAGAAGAGGAAAGAGAAAAAGATATTTGTCCTGCATCACTTCTATTTATGCGTCTAATGTAACCAGCACCACCCCACAACATGGTGCTGTATACCATGATCATCACTACTTCTTTACTGTAGCCTTTGTAAGTGTTAGAGAATTAAGATCAAAGATGAATTTTTACATATCACCTCTTTTGTCGCCGGCTCATTAAAACTTTTCTATTTTTGTGCAAGCACAAAGGTTTATACAGTTCCAACTTCGCTAGCCAATCAATCCACATCGACGATTGGCCAATACTTGGCAAGGTTTTGTTTTCAACATTTGTTCTCTTGTAGATAATGTTCCTACTTAACTATTGCAATGTTTAGATGCTTTGATTTGTGAGAGTTATGACCGATATGACATGTGTCGTTTTCTTTAGCCTTTATGATTATTTCATCTTCGTGTGCAAAGTAAATGACCAAATTCATTGCGTCAGCTTTTTCAACTGCATCCAAACAGATAGGTGAGAGGTGGAAACTGTTTCGGTCAGTTTTTGTAAACTAATGTTGACATGTAATGTAGAGCATTATTAAATGCTCGCTAGTAAATACTCCCTAGTAAGGATACGCGTTATTTTTTTTTAAATGAGAGTGGAAAAGAAATTGATAGTAACGGACTATTTTGTAAAACATTTTTATCTTGCAGTAAATCTTACTTAGGGGAGAAATCTTATCTACCAAGTGAGACTCCTCGTTTGTAGCTACTTATCTGATTGCGCCACTACACTATTATCATTCATTTAACATACCTTGTCTTTCAAATGCGCCCATTGTTTTCTACATAGCTTAACACCGTTTGAAACAAAAGAAGCCTTGACGAGGAGAATAAAGAAGCATTGTCTAATGTTAATGGCGGACATTACATTGTATTCTTCGAAGTTTGGATCTAGTTTCAAATATGATTAACACGTCTCCCATGCAGAGATTATGTAAAAACAATTCCGTCAGGCTTTGTCTTTAACAAAGTACGGAGCGTCTAGTGAGCACACATTAGAAATCGTTAAGTGTACGTGGCATGATCTACTCGTGAGGATTAAATAAATCAAACTTGCCTATAGTATCATCATAACCTTCACTCAAACACTGGCATCTTTTTAGGTTCGCACTATATGTTAGTGCATTCTTAGTAGGACAATGCTGCTCAATAGAGCAGAAAATTGTCATGGCTCTTCTAGAAAATATAAATCATTTATTATAGTGTTCAATAACTATATTATTAACTTCTTAAATAAATTTATCAGCTCAGGATTCATTTTTGTTTATAGTTCGTTTTGCTAGTATGCAACGGAATGAAATGTAATTTATACCTTTTAGTCTTAATAAGTATGTTGTATCAAGCAATTAATACGCACTTGGCAAAAAGAAAAATTTAAAGAAAATAAGATATATATTTTTTAAAAGCCTAAATAGGACATTGCTCAGGATTCTCCTTGCGTGTCCGTCAAGCACATATATGCATACATTGTACATTGTATACACTATTCTCTTTTTACTGGCGCATATCTGACTCGCTGGCCCTCCAAAACCACCTTTGAATTGGAAGTTTTAATTCATTTAATAGAAGATTCCACGCTTCATGAATTGTTATTTCCTTGTCAGACCTGATTGAAAAACTAAGATGCAAATAGCTCTGGATGAAAACCTTGAACTCCGACTTTTATCAGGTAACTTACAATAAACCATGTCCTTAATAAGGTATGTGTACACGTTCCAGGGGATTTTTCTATAGAGTTGTTGTGTAACAGGAATACAAAGTTTCAAGAATGCTTCTCGAGCCGTACCGGAGTTTTCAGCTAGGTGAACCACACCTGCTGTTATCTATTTCAATTTTTTTTTCTTCTTCTTTTTCTTAATTATTATTTCTTTATCAAATTTATGGTAAAGGAACTGCCAGAATATTCGTTCTTCTATTTATCAGAATCATGTTTGGGTTCATAGAAATAAAAACACTATTATATCCATTATATTAGGTTATAAGAAATTTATCCTGGAAGTGTGACACGATAAACAGTGAGTAATTATGACTGACGGTGGAAGCTGTCAGACACCTGTCCTACAAAAATGTTCTGTCATTTGCTAGTTTGAAATAATTTGATTGTACAATTGTGAAATTAAAAATAAGAAAAAGAACAAGATTTAGATTCATGACTACTAATATCCGACAGGAGTCTTTGGAAATTCGTTAAAATCTTGTTAACATCGGATATGTCCAGCATATTCAAAAGTTTCAATAGTAGGTAAGTAGGTGGGTCGGTCGGTCGGTAGGTAGGTAGGTAGGTACAACGTTTAATGATTAGAGAAAAATCTTGATCATAACTCAAGACAATCTAACACAGGTCATACAAAGTCTTTCCATCCCGTGCATGTTTTGTCAGATAAGGCGCATGCATTAACCAGGGCTACATTTTGCAGAAGAGAACATACGTTCATAAAAACAAATATCCGACATTGATTATTTTCTTATTGGTCAAAGTGCCGTTACCATTGGACTCATCCGACATATTCAATGTTTCCCTAGGCATCTATCTACATATACTATTTGCAAGTGATTTCATGCTCGCTGTAAGAAAGCATGTGCGGCTAACGGATTGGCGATTGATATCTCCCCCTGTTAGACAAATACGTTTAGCACTTTCTATTATTATTCAGATATATTTGTCAAATTTGCCTCGATTGCGCTGACCATAGTTAGGACCAAGTGTGTAACGATATGAACTGAAATGATGATTTTGAGCACTGTCTTTCCTAATCACATAAAAAGCATGAATATGCAACACCTGTATTCCAGGGAAGTCATATGAAAAATATATCGCCATCCTAGGTATCATTATCGAACAGCAAACTATGTATGAGCTTTAGGTAAAATAATTACCCTTGTTTACTTAATCATAAACTTAATAACTAAAAACAAACAAACAATATGTTGGTATTTCTCCAGAAATATAAACTGTCAGAATTTTCATCCACATATTACTTGACTGGTTCAACGTCTGACACGATATTTTCCTTGGGTTAATTATGTTGAATTGACCTGTCATTTCGAACATACACGATATTTGGTTATAGGTAAATAATGAAACCCGTAAATGACGGTTCTATGTAAACTTGTAGTAGACTCTCCAAATTCAACTCACATCCGAAATAACCCAGATTTTTCACAGTGTCGATTAAATGCAGCATGAAAAATCGTACCCATAACAGAAAGGAAGAATCTGTTAAATCGGGGAAAGAAAATTATAAATAAAAAGGCAGTAAATAAAAATAGGACTATTAAAATACACTCCTTCAATCGATAATAAAGATCTTCTAATGAGATTCTCTGTGGGAATAAGATACATCAAATTAGCTAGCGTGATGGATCCAGACATGCAAGCCGAAAAGTAATAAAGTTTGTTTCATTGATTAACTTTCATAACCCCTTCTGGTTGTTGACAGTGTAACCCAAGCCATAAGGTGTGATACATACCCAAACCATCGAGGGTCTGCTGTCTGGAGCAAGGTGCTTTACTACCATTGTCTCAGCACGATTTAATCTTCAAGTGTTGATGTACCGTGGAACAGTAACAAGCAATCTCTCTCAGATCAGCACACGCGCAGTGAGCCACAGTTTTAGCTCTCCTTTACCCCGCATAGAACAACATAGATGGAAATGAGGCTCAGAGAGAATTCATCTATGATCAATTATTGGCACAAGACCAAGCCGAGGTCAGGATTCGACATACAAATTAGATAAATACCCCTGCAAAGATATTGCGAATTTTGTACGACACATTTAGAGACGCAGATAAAGCAGCACAGTTACAACATTAGTTTTATCAACTGGATCAGAAATTCAATGAATCTCTACAGAAATATTATCTTGTTCCGATGAAACTGGTTGACAGGATAATGATGAAGGACACTACTGTAATCGAAAATAGTAGAATTATTGCTCAAAGAAAGATTTATTGATGGATTGAAGAAGAGACGTGAGGCTATATACCTTGGAACATCCAAACGTAACGTTTTCCGGTTTCAGCGAGGTTTGTGTTAGGGTGGACAGAAGATGAAAAGAGTGGACTTGAATTTCTCTATATGCTGCGAGAAACTTTTGGTACGAATGAGCAAGTCGCCTGCAAAGAATCGACCACTACCTTTCAAGAGCATATTGTACAAATGCTAGAGTCAGCAAAACTACTCACAGGCAGCAACAACAACTTGATACTTTGTCAAATATTGTAAGTGACGACTTTAAGAAAACTTCGGAGAACAATCAAAGGAAACAGGGATAGAAAAGAAACGTTCTAACCTGTTTGACAGTGGCGGAAAGGGTCACAATATTAAAGACTGTCCTTCCAAGCAAAGCAAACCTTAATGGAAAGGGAATATTAGAGGCAGAAATCACTCGAAATTGATTCAACTGAATCAGAAACCCATGAACCATCAAGGGAATCAGTTAAGCGGAAAACACCTGCTGCATGAAGTAAAGCAGCAGAAATAACATATCAGTGGCGTAAGATTTTAGAAAAAGCTGTAGAAAATGTCCGGATAGAGAAATTATAGTAGAAGGCCAAGCTACTGAGTGTCATATGTCGACAGTGACGGAGAATGTTTTCAGGAAGCTTTTAAGAAAGCCTACATTAATAGACGTAAAAGATGAGAGTCACAGGGGCAAAGGAAATTACCTTCATAAGATGCATCGAAGTGGAGACACAAGTCTTTGTCAAAACACTTCCAGGAGTGCTTCTTGTAAGAGACCCTACAGACTCAACCGAAATTAACAAGTACCAGGTTTGTTTGGTAGCAATATGTTCCAGTTGATGACTCTCGAAGGAAAAGATGGTGGGAATCATTGGACACATTTGTTGTCTATGTTTGGGATATCTGTCTCCACAGATGAAGATGATCATGTTAGTTTCATCAAGGTCGTTGGACGTAAGCCAGTAAGAATGTCAGCTTCACTGATAATGGTAGTAATTCCTACTACAATGCATAGGAAACAGAAACGACCATATCTGGTTGCTATTCAAGCAATCCAAATCCAGAATAGACGATTTCCCAGGAATATTCTTTTGGTCGATACTTCGGCCGCAGTTGTTGATGCGAACGTTTTTGCTATAGTCTTTAGTCTGGATCCAAAAGATCTAAATGCCGTCTTGGAACAACACCTCATGGCTGACATTATTCATGATAATCCGTAAAAAATTCAATTTGGCAGTCTGACATAAGTGAGAATTGAAACGATACAAGTTTGATGTTCATGAAACTATCATCAGCGTTAAAGATCTGCTTTACATGTTGAACTTGGAGGGATGTTATGTTTAACCCAGAACAGGAAATTACGTTAGTGAAACTCTTCCAAGGCTACAAAGATTGTTTTACCTTGATGGGGATGATTGGGATACACTAAAGTGATCAAACATAAATACCCACTGTACATGAAAACCTTGTCAAAGTACCTCATCGTTGGGTGCCACCCAATTAGATGGATGAGGTGAAACAGCATATCAATAAACTCTTAAGACAGAATGTCATTGGGAAGAGTACAGGTCCAGATGCTGCCCTAGTTGTTTTGGTACGAAAGAAGGATAGCAGCCTCCTACTATGTGTGGACTACCGAAAATTTAAAAATAAAACCATACATACCACTTGGATGAAGAGTCAGAAGCACCCAAATACTTCAGCTCCATTGATTTCGCTCAACGATATTATCAATTAGCAAACGATGAGATACATGCCCACAAAACGGCCTTAAGAGTTGAAAATGGTGGACTCTACAAATAAATTTTCATACCAATGCGTCTTTGCAACAGTCCCGCAACTTTCCAGAACTTATTGCAAGCTTGTTTAGGTGAAGGTAACATTCTTCTTCTGATAAATTTGGTATATTTTTTTTTTGGGGGGGGGGGGTTGGAATACATTTTTATTCGACATGGAGAGCAAGGTTTGAAATTTAAACAAAGCAAGAGAAGTTAATACCAGAGAGTCAAAGTGATTTTAAAAGGAAGCGGAAAGAAGATGGAAATTGAAGTTGGTATACAAACAATAGTTCAAGTTACTGTCAAATAAACGTTTGCGGAGTACTCTGAGTTGTTTGTGAAACAGTTACGAGACTCTCTCTCTCTCTCTCTCTCTCTCTCTCTCTCTCTCTCTCTCTCTCTCTCTCATGTTAGACTGGTGGAAGCGTGGTCAAAAGCCTAATATAAGATTGATAAAGAAGGAGGTCAAGCAAGTGAGAAAAAGTATTCGTAAATGGCATGAATTATGTGAAGTTGGGTCCGTACATTCCTGCAGAATTAAAGATCTGGAATTAGGGTAGCATACAGTGTTTCTTACACCTACCATGATTCTATGAAATCAGAAGTCTATGCATACTTTGCCTGGTCTTAATTTAAAATAGGGAACTGTGGCCATGATCAAGATGAGATGTTACTGGCCTGGTTTGGAACAAGAGTTCGAGAAGTGCACAAGACATTTGTGAAAGATGCATCCTGGCAAAATATACCATCCATTAGCAACCTACTTGCTAATAAGCCCCTAGAAATAATTGTAATGGACTTCACCCTCCGGAATAAAGTTTCAGATGGAATAGATAACGTTTTGGTATTGTTTGATGTGTTCACAAAATATCCTGTTGCAGTGCCTACTAGAGATCAGAATGCGTCAATTGTTGCGAAAGTACTGGTTAAGGAATAGTTTCAGAAACATGGAATGCCCAGCCTGTTGCACTGTGATCAGAGACGAAACTTTGAAAGCGATGTTGTCCACAAGCTTTGCTGACTTCATGGGATCAACAAGTTAAGAACAACTAGTTATCATCCATTGGAAATGGACAATGGGTCCGTTTTAATCGAACACTTCTTGACATTCTAAAGACTTTGCCAAAATATAAGAAAATGGCCTGAATATTTACCTGAACTGGTTTACTAGTACAACTGCACAAGTCATTCGTCCATAGGATTGTCACTGTATTTTCTCATGTTTGGAAAGGAACCACGGCTTCCCTGGACCATTTACTAGGACAATAATATAAAACTCTACGAACTCCAGATGACTGGATTCTTGAACACCAACGGAGTCTTGCTAGGGCAGCCGAACAATGGTGAGGAAAGTCCAAAATCGGAGGGAACTACATAATAGAAGAGTACGTAAAAAGTATTCTTATTTGAACCCAGGTTTTGCTTCGCAATCATAAAGCAGGACGGAATAAAGTTCAGGCTGCCTGAAATGCAAGCTAATACGAATTCGTACACAAACTTCAAAATAACGTTATGTTACTCAGCTTGCGGACGGTAATCGGCCACGGTGACCTAAAACCTTAAACCGGACAGAAATGCGGGATGCTAGAGCATTAGTGCAACATGAAGATAATGATACAGTTCAAGGCAGCTTTTCAAGTGCGGAGGAGATTCAAGTTGGAATTGGTGGAGATAACAGCTCAGAAGAAAGCAGTTCTAATGAAAGAATGTTAGTCAATGGAAGCACACCAACAGAAAAGCAGGGAAGTTTTTTTCTGAGGATAGTGATGTCCTCAAGTCTTCGATTGACGATGAGTTTCTGATTGAAGCTGATGCTATTGACAAATCAGGGAAGCCTGTCTCTGCGGTCGTACTGTAATGGCAGTCTTAAATGTGGAAGATGGTGCAACATGGCCTGTTCTGGAACCAAAAGCTGAAATTAATTCACCCTTAAGACGATCTTGTTGAGATACTGCAGGGAAACACTCAAATCCGCATCATTATCCTCTATCAGCTATCAAAACTAACAGCAGAAACACTAACAACAGAAACACAGATAACACGTAAACATAGTCTCATTGTGTCATTTCTGGGTCTGCATTATATCCTAATTTCTAAGAATTTAGCCAGGCCCTTGCAATGTTAGGTAACTTGTTGAGCAGATCTATTGGTAATTCTTTGCAGTGGGGTTGGATTTACCTTCGCAGTTGGGCAAGTGTTTTCAGCTTTAATACTTTCCAAGAATTGTATAATTCATTGTTCATTAGTCATGCAGATAAATATGGTAGAAGAAATTAAATGTAAACCGATTTCTTTTTGTTACTATTGGTTTTCCAAAGTAGACCAATCGGAATTCTTTCCACTCTTTTATAGAGGGAATGGTCATTATAGCGTTTGTCAGTTCGTTCAGGCTATTGGACGGATCACATGGAGTCGTTACCACATACTGTCAGCTAACTTACGTTTTATGTTTACTTATAACCAACATAATAACAGTAGAATTCAAGCAGAGAAATAGTGTGGCTCTTTTCTTCTAACCTGCTGCATTTGTCTAAACATTTTGCTCAAAATATTTCGGCCCGAACACTGAGTATAACCTCAAATAGATTCCAAACACATACAAACAATTCAGATGCAAAACAATTCACATGCAAAACAATTCACATGCTAACAATTCCTGTTGTTTACTTCAGCAATGGAATATACATCGCTTAGAAACAGATAAATATATAGAGGAATGAACATCGTTCCCCAAACTCATTGCCAAACTTAAAATAGCCTACTCAGTTACTCCAACTTTTTAGATAAATTTCGTATGTCCTTTGCAAGCCCATGACACTGTGGGTTTTTCCATGGGAGTATCATTAATCCAGTTATTAAATTCAAGATCAAATAAGTCGATATCATACACATTGGTAGTTGTTCAGTTTAAGACAGAAGCTTATCTAGTACACTTGGTAGTTGACACGAATCTAATTAACATATTCAAGAAAACAAGACGTATAAAATATAATTTTTGAATAGCAGAATGTTACGAAGTAAAAATAAACAATATTTTACTGAGATACTGTTATGTTCAAAGTCTTGGAGGCACAGTTTGTGAGAGAATTGGCCCAACACTTCAAATTTCATCCACTACCAACAAATGTTTATGCATTCCTTTCTCCAGGGACAAGTTTATTCTCATCGGGGAAATATTGTTCAGAAGCGATTTGTCCTCTTGGAGAAAAATAAATATATTGCAGGGCCGATGCTACTGTGTGTCTTTCCCGGTGCGTACATCACTAATCCAGCTACGAAAATTGAAATTTAAAAAGCAAATATACCATAATCTTTGCGAGTGATATGTTCCGTCAAGCCAAACTAGATCTAATGTACTTCATGTACGACATAAAAAGGTTTAAAGGTTTCCAAAACAAATGGAATGTGAATGCGACACTATACATCTTGAAAGAATGTTAAGACATACACATATTCACGTTTTTGGATATCGGTTTGGTACAAGAGAACGTGCGTGTGTGGGGGGGGAGGTGGCTAATAATTGACAATATAGTAGAATTTACTCGAAGTGTAAACATGTAACATTTTATTGACAAACGTATTGGCTACAAGTTATCATTATATGGTATATTGAGTTTTCTTTTGAAATCTTTGTGAAGTAGTCTTTAGATAAATTTGTATTTAATTTTGTCTTCTTGCACGACCCACTTTTATTTACGTGTTAAAACGTGTAGCTGTTTAAGTATTTAGTTTTATGTTGATTCATTTTAAAGGCCGTATGTCGAGGTCATACCTGGAATGCCATTCTTTACAAACTTAATGGGCGCAAAGAAGTGTAATAACAGGAAAAGATTTCGCTTCACACACAAAAGAACAATAACAGACAAGTATACATGTACGCGATACACATTCAGCACTTTTCTAATTTGACTTCGATCTAAACTCACCTACCACCAGGCTATCATTCAGCATTCGAAACTTCATATCCATTTATTCATCATCATCTTTTCATCCTCTTAAAGCATTAACAAATATTTGTATTATCCTTTAATACAGATGGAGTATGGGAAGATTGTTTTAATAAAACCTGCTACCGATCCTTTTCCGAGGGCTGAACTAAAATCCTTAACCTTTATTGACAGCTAAACGTCCTCGTGAAACATTACACTAAACATGATATCCTTCCTCAATCAATGTAGATGCAGATTATTTTTAAAAGAAAACTTACTGAAATGACGAGAACGGAAGAATTATCACGCTTCAGTTTCAATATTTGTTTGTATCGGGTGCGATGTAAGGGCTAAGGGACAATCACACTGGCTAGTCATTGTAAATCTTCTGAAAGGTCAGTACATCAGTTTCCATCTTCTCGACTAAAGTGTCTAGACTGTCCAAGACATGTCTTCATTAGAGAGGGAGAGGTGGGAGAGGTGAGCGGTACACAGATTTTTCAACCAACTGTAATTTTTAAGTCGGCTAGCTGCTCAGACACAAACTATTCATATTTTATCATTATTAACTGCGAACGACTTGAGATAACTCTCAGATTTGCTGTCTGAATAAGCCGTCAAAATCGAACAACAACGCGACATCATCTCAGCAAATTAGAGCTGTTGTCGGCGGCAACAGCATTCTATTCACTAGAAAGAGATAAATGTCAAGGTACAGGTGAATGGGTCCAGATAAATATATATATATAAGGGCACGTACGGACAAGCCTGGCTGGTATGGACATTTCATGGTTCTAATAAGTGCATTTTAAACATGAACATACTGTTCAATTCCCTACGGAGACATCTTTATATTGATCGACACATTCACGTTCTAGGACAGGCAACTAACTGCCAAACTAAGTTTATCTACCGTAGGGCTCGCGGCCTTCGTCAGAAAACACTATAATGCTCCTATCTCGAATAATAATACCAACGTTGTTCGTTTTAGAACGTCCTTTTCCGAATGATATCTTCTAAAATATCAACTATATAAGTTTTTTTTTGGACTCGTTGCCTTATTTAAAGCTTCCCATGCCCGGTCCTATTTCGACCATACTGTATGCATTGATCATTTGATTGAGCGATACAGTATATTTTTTTTCTACACCTATTTTCAACACAAAAGCGATTTCCTCATAGAATTGAATATATTTCCCTCTCCACTAGCCACGAATATTGTGATTGTCATCAACGTACATAGAGACGTAGACACACGGGAAAGTTTACAATAGATTTTGACAGTTCCCTTTTTCAAAATAATTCTGGCTACAAGATTGAATTGGATAATTGTGGCGATACGTTTGAAAATATTAGTCATTCAATGCTTTCACACACCGATATATGCTTTAGAGTATTTTCCGCTCCATAAACTCTTTATTCTTGATATTACTGTCATTATGTAAAATGCCATGAATGACAGCTTCAAAATTGTTTGCCATTCTGTTAGGGATGTGAATTTCTCCTTTGCAATTATTATACCAGGAAAATGTGTTTGTAATTTAATCAAGCTTATATATTACATACAGTCAAGACACGAACAAGCATGTTATAATGATCACATATATTTTTCCCGCGTACAGCTCCCCAATTTATATACTATGTATAACCTGTGTAAACAAATAATATTGATTTCTCGGCCAGAGTGTACCAGGTTCTTGTTTTCGTCTCGGAAAGACACAAAGGCGAAATCGAAAGAAGACAAGAGTAGTAGTTGAAATGTTTTGTCACACCCGTTTGGCCACTAAACATAGGGCTTATTAGTTGCAACCGTATATTGAAATAGTATTTGTTCTAATGCAGGTTCTGCGCATTTCAAAACTGAAGTGTTTGATCGCTCATCTCTTGGACTACCATGTTATGTGATTAATATGGATTAATGTATTTAATACTGACCATTAGAAGCCAATGTTTGAACAATTATATCTTTATCTTATTCAAGTGGATCTCAATATATATCGTGACAGGTAGGTCAGTTGTAGAGTATGTTCTAGTTCTTAAATAAAAGCTGTCATGATGTTGTAATTACCCTATCAAAACGTCCATCTGTCAGTTCAGCTCCGTGTCACCACCTACTCTTAAACCGTTGCTAAATTCATCACAATTTGCAATACTTTTTCCATTACAGTATATCCCCGGAAACAAGTAAATGCAACTTGTACAAATATTTCACTTACCATATTAAACAAAAGCAAAAACTGGACCACACATACTTTTATGTGTAGTCGTAAAGGGAGGATTTATCATATTAGTGATTTACCATTGATTTATGATATCTTGGTCACCGTCTCGTGTGTAGGAGAATAACGAATGTGGCATGGGATGATTTAGTAGCACGAATTGGCGCTCATTTGCGATGATAAATCGTTGCTGTTGCTGGTGCTTGCTGTTTATTATGCACTTCATAGTTTTCTAAACATCGCCATGGGGTAAGTGTTTGATTATAAAAACATTTATCATTTGTTTCTGTTTATGTTCCTTAATATTTAAATAGATTTCATGAATAAATGTTTCATGGCGGTATCATAAGGGGCATTTGTGGCAAAAATCTTATTTGCACCATCATAGTTTTTGAATATGTTTCCGGTTATAATAGAATAGTGTATCTGACCGATTTCTCCTAATTCTTTTCTTTATTTTGTGTTAGAAAATTTACAAGTGAATACTTGTCTCTTGAAAATGGAAAGCTGATGATTCTATCTGTTGGCTACTTAAGAGTTTATTTAGGATACGTGTGTTAGCGGCGTGTGACAAAATTATTTCATTTCCCTCTATGGGTTCAATGCAGGAGTGACAATTATAACATTTTGGTATTATCCTGCACTGTAGTTTGATTGTATGAGCTCAGAAGAGGATTGTTGCTTACTTACTTATACTAAAACGTCATTTACATTTTCTGTATTTCATAACACCGTCTATATGTTGACAATGTCGGTCTTTCATTTTTGAATGGGTGAGTTCGCACATGATCGATGCATTCTGAGCCAGATATCGTTGCAAAAATACACCAAAAAGTGTTACTTTAATAATTATTTTAGTCTCTTCCACTTCCGTTATACCCATAAGGCAAAGACACTGAAAATGCAGAAGAGTTCATGTTTTACCGCATGCATCGCGGCTTTTGCATATGTTGTTTGTTGTGCAAACTTTCTATAAAATTGTGATATCTTTAGCTATTATATTTTATAGCTTTATTCATCATGTTTACATTGTTTGGAATGTTTAATGTTCCAAAAGCTTTATGGAATTCCTCATTTGTATACATTTCGAACTCTATCTTTAGTTGCTCGGAAGGTCTTATGTTCCGTAAGTGTTATAAAATTCCTAATTTTTATGTACTTCGAACTCTATCATTAGGTGCTGTTTTAAACCTCTATTATGTTGAGGTGCCGTACAACGTTACATCCATAC
Organism: Megalonaias nervosa; assembly: GCA_016617855.1. NCBI lineage: Eukaryota > Metazoa > Mollusca > Bivalvia > Unionida > Unionidae > Megalonaias > Megalonaias nervosa. The sequence goes on along the minus strand of JAECUM010063820.1, from coordinate 21,050 downwards.
ATACATCCATTCTTACATCTATCCATCTATCCATCCATACATACATACATAGGTCGTCTTGGAGTTGTTATTGTAACATGTCAGGGGGTAAAACAACTAGTTTAAATTCACAACGTGACTGAGCAAAGAAAAAAATGTCGAAATCACTGAGCTTGTTTTCTTTCTCTTTTTTCAAAATAGCTGTAAATTGACCGGTTTTCAAGCGGGCCAATGTATATCATCATCGGTATTAAAACATTGTAGTTTACCCTTTTAATGTTTCAAAATAAATAAAATCTTAACATATCTATTCTCTTGTATATCATTTGCATAACTTATTAGTTTTGACCACGCTTTATTCCCATCGAAACGTAGAAACAAATACACATTATCTCTTAATACTTACACTGTCGCCTTCGTCTTAAAGCAGTGAAATATTTATATCCCTTCTCTGAAAACTATTGATTTAAATACAGCGTAACTTAATGCCTTTATGTATAATGTTTAGATTAAAAACAAATATTGTGCTATGAACTGGATGACATCCAGAGTCCATACTGTTCCATTGCTATTCTCTTCTTGGTTCTTTAAACAATTGTAAAAATGTAAGCCGATTAGAAGATTTGAATTTCGATTGATTTATAAACTTCTCACATGCCCAGGATTTATGAAGAAAAAGAAGAAAGGAAATAGGTGTTCAGCATCCTCTCCCTCCGTTGTATTACCATCGTTTGTACTTAAGTTTCTGCTGTAATCCTTATTACCCCACAACGTCGCCTTGTAGACCATCATCATGGTCACCACTACTTTTCTATATTCGCACAAGCACCAACGCGTCTACTATTCCATCTTCGCTAACCAATAATGGTCGATCCATTGGGTTCCACATCGACAAATGGCCGCCACTTGGTAAACTTTCGTTTTGTACACATGCCTCTTGCGGACAATATTCAGAGTTACTACTTGGCGACTTCCAGAGTGGCAACATTCATAATATCTGGAAGCCTTTGCCTGAAAGAATAATCTTGCGCGAAAGAGGTGTGAAAACATAATATTCATGCGACATGTGTCGTTGTCTCTAGAGGTATCTATAATCATTCCTAATCATCGTCGTTGGCAAATTTATTGATATGTCTGATTGGATAGGTTTCTTACATTTGCATCCAATAGGAGAGAGAGAGAGAGAGAGAGAGAGAGAGAGAGAGCTACGGGGTGGAAACTGTTTCGTTTTTGTTATGTCGGCCAAGGCTGACGTGGAGAGGAGTGGATTTATTACATATGCTGTCAGTAACGAGATGATTTGACATTATTTTCTTCGCTCTGTCTTGAGGTAAAGTTAAGCTAGTTGCTTGCACCATGTTCTGTGCGATTTCGGCTAAATTTAACATACCTTGGACCTTAATTTTATCCGTGTGTAATCATCACACTTTCAGGAAAAAGTTTTAATTTAGAGCTATCCAGTAAACATGATATTATGACGTACGTGTAAATAATTTATATATTGCAGCAATAATTTCATCCGTATTTGCTTGCATATCCTACATTGCATCTCCATACATCATAACGTAACTTCGTCTGGTTGAGTTAATAGAGGCAATGCTGTAATCTTAGTAAGGAAAGTATGGTTCAGACAAGCAATTTACAAAACCGCGAATTTGTAGTAAAATAGAATATAAAAAGAGTAGGAAAAACAAATAGTGACATATGAGAGTATGGTGCCAGCAGCTGACGCAGTAATTTTGAAACTTTCCAGATCTATGTAGATATGGAATTTTTCATAACTTGTCGAACTTTTTTTTGAGATGGAAGTCTATTGTTGAAGCAAGTCGTACAAATCCATGCTACTTTGTTTAGCTACTTTGAAATTCAGATATAATATGAAGTTTTGAAATGTATTAATGCGGTACAATTCAGAATTACTAAACTGTAAACAGTAAGCCATAGTATTCAAATGACCCCATACAGCAAACCTTACTAAAAGGGAGACATTTTATATACGAAGAAAGTTTTGTCATTTAAAATTCCTAAATCTTATTATGACACTAGACTATTATCATTCTTTGAGCATATTTTACTTTTTAAATGTGTTCGTTGTTTTAAAAATACCTTAACACCGCTTGAAACAAAAGAAGACTTGGTGAGGATAATACGGTATTCTTGTCTAATCTTAGTGGCTCATATTGGATTGCATTCTTCGCATATTGGACACAGTTTATGTTACTCCCCTACATAGAGTAAGTTGGATTAATGCCAGCATGACGTTTTCGTTTAAAATGTACGGAGCGTCTAGAGAGCACATATCACAACTAATCTATTTTCGTGTAAGAGGTATTATTTACTAGTGAGGATTAAATAAATCGTCATCACCATTATTCAAACAGTTGTCATCAACAATCATATTAGGATCACACTAAATTTTTGTGCTTGATATGAACTCTATACATAAGTACATACATACATACATACCGCTCCGGTGTCCTAACTGGTGAGAGCGTCCGCCTCGGATGTAGGAGGCCGCGGGTTCAAACCCCGGGCCGAATCATACCAAAGACTTATAAAAATGGTACTTACAGCTGCCTTGCTGGCTCTCAGCATTAAGAGATTAGTGTTTGGACTGGTCGGCCTGCTGTCAGGATAATGTGATTGGGTGGGACATGATTTTACATGTCTGTGGTATGATACCCCAGTGCTAAATATCACTATAAACTGCCACACTGCAGACATCGTAGCGATATGACTGAAAAAATGTTAAAGATAAGTTAAAAATCCAAAACACACACACATACAGAAACACACAGACAGACAGACATGCGTGCGCATTATACATACATACAACCATATATACTTGCATACATACATGTACACATACATACATACATACATACATACATACATACTGACAAACTGACTAACTGACGGGATAGTTGTTTTAAAAATTGTTAATCTAAGATCAAAGGTCCAATTTTTCAAGATGTTTGAATCTTCTTTGGTATGATATTCATGATCGTTGTTTCATTTACATTGGTTTTCTCACTCATGTGACAATAGTAGCAACACAAATGCGTGCGTGTTACTCGACTAGTTCCATGTATAAGGTATTTTGCTACTCTTTTATCCATATACCTGCTTACTTTCACGAATACATACATGCTTGCAGATACACACGTATGGACACTCAAATGCATACGTACGAACACAAAAATGCATATATGCACGAATACATACGTTACGTTTCTTGTCTTGTTTGTTTGCTGTTTTTTGTGGTTTCTTTCTTATTTCTACTTGCTATGGGTTTTAGCAAACATGAAACCGAGAAGAACTCTGTGTCCATGGTATAAGTTCGAATCACATGCACATTAATGGTTGACACTTTAGAAAGAGAGGTGGAAGAAATTTATTTGTTCAATCAGAAAGATGATATATTGATAGAGACACTTCTGGAAAATAAGGTGACTGTTTGCTGTCAATCGATAATGATGTATGGTACAAACTAATGCTGGTGAAGATCAGGACTAAGAGGATTGGCCAAACATTAAAATACTGTATACATAGTTGTCCACCCACACATGCTCATGCATTGCCTTTCTCCGGGAGAAAGATTATCCTGAGGGGAGAAATATCTCGGGAAAATTGATTACAGATTATTTTTCCCAGGGCTAACGTCGCCAGGGAGAAAAATGTATTTGAGGGAATAAATGCGGCGTTGAATTTTAAATATATGCTAACTTCCTGTTATTTTTTATTATATTCCTTGAATCTTTTTTCTTCTTTCAGCCCGTGTTTATCTTTCCGACAATTTTCTTTTATGTCTCTTATTATTTCCTTTGGTTTTATTTCTCTTTTACTGCTCATGTCATAGTGTATTGATTGATAAAGATCTAAGACGGCTAGAACATGTGTTTGACATCTTCCTTTGAATTAATTTAGGCAGGCGTATAAGACCTTCAATGTTGTTTTATTCTCGCAAGGTGGGTGTGTCTGTTTCTGGGAAAACATTTCCGTTTTCACTTTTACTTACATTTATAACATCATCAGGTCTATATATCATCGTTGTCAGACAGCGTCAACCTGTGTCAGAAAGCCAGTTTTCCAGACAACATCCTTTTTTCCTGACCATTTTTTTTAACCATTTATTCTCCTGGGGACATTTTATACTAACGGAACCATTCCCACATATCAGAACTATTTTTCCTGGCGAGACAACTACCCAAGAATTCGAAAGAAATGTTGTCCTTTATGTCAAAATACCGATATTAATCGCCAGATAGTTTTCCTTCTACCCAACAATCGCACCACAGTTTCACTTCCATATATTTTCCCTACATTGTGCTTCAAAGGGGTAAAGTTGATATATTATTACTTTTCCCTTAAGTGATAATTTAGTTATATTGTATTCTCTATATTCCATCATATATAATTGAATAGCAATCGCTGGACTACTTACTGCGTTAGAACTTATTTTTCCTTTTGCCTGAAACCCGCGTTCTTAAAGGAGCAATATCTCTTGCAGAGTCGACGATGTTGTATGTCTTTTTCGATGCATGCATTATTAACCAAGCAAATTTAAACTCGAAAGAGCAAATATACCATATTTTATGCGAGTCATTTGTTTCAAACCGAAGCAAATCTAATGCACTTCATATATGACATCAAAAGGATTAACGGTTCGCAGAACACAAAATGAAAATTCGACACTCTACACTTTACCGGATTGTTAAAACTTTAAAAGTAATTTTCTTTTCACAAATTACCTTTCGTACTTGGACATCTGGTTGATACATTTGAAGGGAAAATGGGGGGTGGGTGAGGGTTGTGATTGACAGTAAAACAGAATTCCCGTGTACATACATTCTGCTCTAAGGACAATATAGTTTGACAGTTTCTCTAGAGGAAAATAGCTTTATCCTTTTTGTTTCTTTTTTTGCTTTGCTCTGATAAATATGACTACAGGGTAGTATTTACGACTGTGAAGTCTATTTTAGTCCCATTTTATCTGTCAGCGTGTTTATTGTTCTTATTTTATATTTTTGACTTTTTCCGAGTCTGTGATAAGGCATTTTACAGCAAAATCTACATTATATAGTTGTATATGTCTATTATAAAAACGTACTTCAAACCTTTAATACACGGATGTGTATGTTTGAGCTAAAAACCTTCGACAGCAAATATAGTAAAAAAACTGATTTCAGTACAAAATCATGTACATTCAACGAACCTATACGTATATTATTTATTGACAAAAGCAACCAGTTACACATCGTTATTACCTGGTGTATTGAGCCTTCTTTTGAAATGTCTGTAAAGTAACATGTACCTTAGTCTTCAATGTTGTCTTATTCATCCGTAGCTAAGTTCTCAATTTTGTCAGCTCAGTGGCTAATATACCGCTCAAGCTACATATTATTATTTCTTATTGTTTTTCTAAGATATTATTTATCCTACTTGTGTTTACTTACAAACCAAAACGGTGAAAAAGCACGGGACACAGAATAAAAAACAAAACAAAACAACAAAAAACATACTAAACAAAGAAACGAAAATCGATTGATGCACACAAGAGAACAACAACAAATAATTCTAGATTTTCTTCTTGATCCCTCATAAATTCATTCCAATCCTATCCCCCACAAGGGTGTCATTCAGTGTTCAAAACATTTATTATAAACTGTTCATCTTCTAATCCTTGTCAAAACATAATAGCAAAGATGGAGTACATGATAATTACATAATTATACACTGCGAGCAATCCTACCCAGACGGCTGATCCAAGAATCTGAAACATTATTTTCACCTCCTCGTGCAACATCTCAGCAAATATAATCTCATCCCTCAGTCAATTTAGATTTAGAGATTTATATTAGGTAACCAATAAAACTCATTGAAATGACGATCTGACAAACTGATGGACATATGGACGCACTCGTCAGAGCTATGATTAATTACAATATATTCACATCAGTGTGGATGCAGGGGCTAAGAGAGAACCACAATGGCGAGGTAGCGCAAATATTCCTCCTTCAGATCAGTACATCAGTTTTCAACTTCATAGCTGCACTGGCTATTTTGCCCTCGACTTTGCTTTGTGAGAGAGAGAGAGAGAGAGAGAGAGAGAGAGAGCACAATAAATATAGGTTTTACAAGTAATTGCAATTTAGAATGTGGACAGCTGTTCAGAAAACATTTATTCCCATTTTTAATTTTGATTGAATTGTCAGGATTTTCAGCTATGCTATCTAAATATGTCAATTTCATCCATTTTGTCCATCGTTACCATGATTTTATAACCTAGCTCGAAGGGAACAAAGTGTAGAAGCCGTCGAAATCGAACAACAGTGCTAGTTCATCTCCAGAAATCAGTGTCATTTTCGAAGGCGACATCTATTATATTCACGGGATAAAGCAATGTGAACTCCCCGAGAGGTGAATATCAAGGTGCAAGGAATTGGGTCCAGATGAGGAATAATACGATGCCCCTTACGAACCAGCCTGTCTGGTCTGAAACCTTTACAGTTCTGATACGTAATCTCACTGCGAGATAGAACGCAAGGATCAATTCACAACGGAAACAGCTGTCTATTGATTTTCTCTTTCACAATAAAGGATAGACAAGTTACCGCCATATTAAGTTTATATAGTGCAGGGCCCGTTTCGTTCGTACGTCAACACTTCTGTTTCTACTACGTCAGTTGACGTCATGGTCTTTAGAATGTCCTTTTACAAGTGATATCATCCAAAAAATATGAAATATTCAGGGTTTCTTTATCTGGACAAGTTACTGTATTAAAGGTCTCCCGTGTCCCAGGTTATTTCAATCTTACTTGATACATTTGCACAGGTGGTTATGATCTCAGATGTTCAAACTCTTTATTCTTGATACTGTAGTCATTGCGTAACATGCAACGAACGAGAAATTTTAAAATTGTTTGCCAGTATGCTATTGAACCGAGTTTCTCCATTGAAATATACCACGAAAATGTGTTTACAATTTAAACAAACCAAGATATTCTATATGGCCAAGACGAGATCAAACTCGTTGTAGTAATCGTGTATATTTTTCGCACAGATATCCTAACAAATGCTTCAGGACCCCTACTGACCTATACAGTTTGGACTCTAATTATGTAGGCAAAAATGATGACGTGGTGTAACTTGATATGAAACAATTTATCGAGTATGGTGTGTAACGTGACGAAATATTTTTCGGTCAGGTTAGGTACCAGTTATTTAGACATCCATTGGAGCTAGGGTCACTTAACATTTAACTATATAGCTGTTATTCAGAGTATAATTATTTCATGTATTAATAAATTCTTGATCAAAATATGTAATTTCTCTTTGAACAGAAGTAAAGGACTTATCTGAAACTGTATCTGAACAGGAGTCTAGCCTGTTACTAATATGAAAGAAATGTGATAGTTAACTTTTAAGGATACAAAGATTTATATAAGTTGAAACGTAAATGAAAATAAACAAAACATAAATCTATATAGGAAAAGGTTTACATCAAGCCTGTATAACAGCACCATTTGTGTATAGAAGCAATGGTTCATTGGTTACATGGATGCATCAATCAAGGCATGTATATAACGGCATGCTGCTTGAAAACACAACTGTCTACCTGATTGTCCTCAGGGTAGTGTTTGCACACAGGTTTGACTATCATCGTTAATAAATTTACATTCGCTATTCCTGTAATGATTAGATCTGATTCATTTTGAACAAATCGTTATAATAATATTTTTATACACACTGTCTCGATTGATGGATTTAACATCTGCAAGTGATTGACAGACGGCCAAGATTGGATTCGGTAGAATGCATAAGCGAGTCATCTTCGTGTTTTACATCTTGCCTTTGACCTTCTCTTGTACAGTTCTGACTCATGACAATAGTAACTACATATTGCCTAGTGACTTAAGGGTTCAAATAAGTGGTTATCCATAACGATTCAAGCATTTTAAAGGAGCCTAACTTATGATAAACTATAATGATATTTACAACACGAGGCCATAATCCTGGTTACCGAATAATTTCGCTCCACATAAGGAATATCCAAGGCTAAACACATAGCTGATTACTTGAAGTTCCATAAGCAATGTATAAAAATAAACGTTAGGCTGTGTTTTCTGCGTCAGATTTATTGAGGTTATGAGTTAAACTAAACAGTTAAAAATTATATTCAATGCATTTCCTTCCAAGAATAGTATGGAAACAAAATATGTAGCAAAGTAAATAGAGCAGCAGGGAGGGCGAATCCTACAACTTTTTTTGGAGGGTTATTTTTGAAAATTAAAGCTTCTTACTTAAACGAAAATACAAGGCTAATAACGTCAAACCGAAGTCTCTAACCAACCGAGACTTTTCTAATTGAGTTAGCTCATTTTGTTATTTTATCTTTGACGTCCGTGTTTTCGTTTTTGTATGTGTATTTGTTTACCTACCAGCACACTCAATTTTTGTCGTCGCCCTCCCTGCTGCTGTGTCTCCCAACCAAACATTTTATCGAGACCTACACGATACTTCGACCGAGGATCATGTACATTTATCGCGATAAATCCGTGTGGGATAGCTTGCGCTTTTGAAAAGAAGTTTCTGAATTTAATTATATCCATATTCCCTGAACACCAAGTCTGATGAGTGTTTCGCAGAGTATGTGTATCGACTCCATTAAAGACAACTAAAATATTACAGTTATCTCTGATAACTTTAGGTATTTGTGTATATCGCTGAGTAAGATATATAACATCGGTGTTTTTGTGTCTACCTCGGGGAAAATATCCGACCTGGATTTGATTGTTTATCCAGCATCACATCGTCGTATACTACGAGATTATTAATAAATCCATCGAGGTCAACTACAGATGGAGTTTCATCAATATCGGTGATAAAATCAATAATATCATTACCGTCTTCATCCAACGACTTCGCTTCTTCATTAAAATCTTTAACCACATCGTAGCATTGCTGATCATCAACGGAATGGTGCCACTAAATATAAATTACCCCACTTGAGCCATCTCATTATCAGATTAAGCAATAATTGCGTCTTACCAGACACAAGTAGACCTATGATAATTGCTCTGATAGAATTTGGTAGCGCTGGATGATGTTTGATTGGCTATTGCTTTCGTGTCGCTGAAAAATGACATCCATGTTGTAGAAATATAATAAATAATATGAATCTCTACTGTGTGAGATGTGGAACATCCACCCCCACATGTGGATTAACAAGAATAATGACAAAAAAATAAAAAGCATGCGCGTACAGGCAAGTGTGTGAAATGTGGAACAAGCAAATACAGATTTATTTCGTCTGGTACGAAGACAGGCGGTGATATCGCTGTTTCACTGGGAAAATTACCAGGGACTCCATGGGGTAAATACCCAGGAGAAAAACATCTTCCTGGATATAATTATTGTGGTCCTGGAACCCGACTTGGTATCCGACCTGACGAACGAGACCAACCAAGACCTGGAGAGTATCCAATAAATGCGATTGATCAAGCATGCCACGTTCATGATGTTGCGTATAAAAATAAAGATTTACAACAACGACATATTGCAGATGTGAAGGTGATTCACTCGTTAAATTCCATAAAAAATAAATCTCTCAGAGAAAAATTTGCTAGCTTCCTAGTAAAATCTGCGATGAAAGGTAAACTAGTGGTAGGAGATGGGAATTAATCGTAGATAACTATTATAATGGAATCGATTTATTATAGCCCAAGCGGATATTGGAGGTGTAGAGCAGCGATTAGTAAACTTGCTGATGCAGCTAATGTCACACGTTCTGTTGCTGCAAATTGGTTAGCACGACAGGCAATATGGCAAATTTATCTACTACCACCTAAACAAATTCAGTATTTTGATGTCAGCGCTCCCAATGAAGTTCATCTGGTAGATATTTTGTTTTTACCGCATGATACTATTAAAACACGTAGACGTCAATCGCGCACATACAAATACGCGCTAACTGTCGTGGACATTGCAAGTAGATATAAAGAAGCAGAACCACTATCAACAAAAAGAGCAACCGAAGTTGCATCTGCTTTTGAACGAATTTATGAACGAGGACCTTTGCGATGGCTACAGCTACTACAGGTTGATCCTGGCAAGGAATTTCTTGGTGCAGTATCATCTCTGATGAAACAACGTCAAAATCAGACGAGAACACACCGCAATTCATCGCGATCAGGCAATCGTTGAGCGATTTAATCGAACGCTTGCTGAGCGATTGTTTGGATATCAATATGCGCAGAAAATATCCCTAAATAAAGTTCAGAAAGACAAAAATCTCGTGAATCGGTTACAAGACTACCAAGTGTGATAGCTGCGAAAAATAATGAAATTACTCGTTCAACTTCTATGAAACGCATCAGAGAGATCACAAAAAACATATACCAGTACAACGACGTAACTCTTCCTCAAAACAACTAGTACTGGGTAATGCGACTGTAAGATATTTATATGAACCTGGTGAACTTGAGGGGGGTAAAAAAAAGAGCGACTGATCCTATTTGGAGTGTGACCACACATAGACTTTCCAAGATCCACGGGTAGACCTGCAGTTTACAGACTAGATTCAACTGCTCCTCAACGTGGATTTGTACGCAAACAATTACAAGTAATTCCTGAGGATACACAATTACCAACGCCTTCATTTCTGTGAAAGCAGGACATCATCACCCCTACGTCGATTACACTGAAGACAAGTCAACATCACATTTTCGCGTGTGTGACCGAGATTAATATTAATTGTATCCACGGTAAATTGTCTTGGATTATTATTCAAATACTGCCAAAACATTACTGTGTTACAGCCAGCACAATGATTATTTTGTTGCTGTTTCAGCGTCATGATAAATTCAATATCAAGATCAAGTCACGTTCATTTCTTTTTTCAGATCGCTGATAACCAGCTAATTTTTTCTTTACTATATCATCTCAATTGCTATCAGTGGTTTCCTGAGCCATTGCGCAGTCTATGATAACCCTTCGTAGTTGAAACATTCTTCTGACCCTCGACACCGCTAGACAAACTAAATTTGACCATTAGATCCGATCATCGACGATCTAGATATTTGTATCAGAAATAGTTAATCCTTGTGACGAAGTAATCGTTATAGCATATCCTAGAGTCAACGAAGTTTTGTCCATCGTTAGCGCGCTCTCAACCTCACTCACAGGAACAACAACAATATCATTAAGAGCGAGTTTTTGTTTCTCATTAATTCCAGGAATCTTAACTTCAATATTTTGTTTACGTGTGTCTGCTGGTCGATAACACAATGGAACAGGTAGATTCGAAAATTTTTCTTTATGCAACAGAAATAATTGCTGTTAAAGTGTATCACGATCTTCCGACTTGCAACTAACAAATCAGCAGCTGTCCATAAATTCCAAAATTCATTCATCGTGGTCTCTGGAATTACTTCGCGCATTATGTCATATTGAATCTTATCTGGCTGCAGTCTGATTAACCTTTTAAACTCTTTCAGCGGTTGATCTATAGCTCTATGATCATCAGTTATCTCCTCATAATAATCTACGAACTTTTTTAGCCATTCATGCGGAGATGATCCAACAAAAGGTGGTAGTTGACCATGATCGCCACACATGTTAACAGCAGTATTTTTCGTCAACAACAAATCAAGAAATATTTTTAATACCTCCACAGACACTGTACATATCTCATTCCAGATAATAATCTTAGGGATATATTTCTCGCCCATTTGCTCAGGAGTCCATGTATCTTCCTTCCATCGGAAGAAGCTGTGATAAGTATGAGATTTAACTCCTCGTTCGTTCATTTCTCTGGCGAGTCTATGTATGGGTGTCCAAACAACCATATTAAAATTCTGAAATAATTCAAACGCACGTGTTGTTTTACCAGAACCTGCCCGTCCATTGAGATAAACAGTCTTATGTCTGGTCACAAGATCATATATAGATGGAGCCGATGAAAGTTTAGACATCTAAACGTAGGCAGATTCAGAATAACTAAGTATCTTTTCTCGTTTTATTCTTCATTCGCCCCATGATGCATCAGCGCTGATATGCAATTGTTTTATAGCAATCCTGTGTACTTTTTATTAATATAAAATGAATCCGTAGCGACTCTAACTGCGGTATCAGGAAATCTATTTATCCTTGATAATAAATGTATCGAAACGTACGCAAGCATCGAAGATCTTAAATGTGTAAACTGTGTTGAGTCACCATCAGTGCAGCTCACAACTGTACCTAATTTAGTTCCGTCCGATAAACTAACATTACCTCGACTTATAAATGTGCTTCTCTCCGTTGTATCTGCAATTATAAAATCGATTTCAGCTTCGTCGATAATTAATCTTGTACAATGTCTTTTATGATCATTTGATCCTCCTTGCGTGAATTTACCTATTATTTGGTAAATTATTTGGTGCCATTTTGCAATCTCCCTGGGCTTTGATATTGGTGTGTGTGTGTGTGTGTGTGTGTGTGTGTGGGTGTGGGTGTGGGGGTGTGTGGGTGTATGTGCATGAAATTGTGAGGCTTAGACAACTCTCTGAATCTCTAAAATGCCGTTCCGATTAATTAGGGCTTCGCAGGGGGGGGTTGTATGTCTATGTATGAAATTGAAAACTGGAGCCCCCAAAAATAAACAGTAGCGTTGATGAATTCTCAACCTCATTGAAGGGTACCTCACACAAGGACATTCAGAAAGAATATCGCCAGAAAGAAAAAGCCTCATGAAGGGTGCTCCATGCAAGGCATAAGAAAGGCATCAATGAGGGGACCTATGGAAAACGGCAAATACAGGCAAAATGAAGTGAATGGTAACTTCTCATCATTGCCACTGTTTATTCTTTGTTTTCTATTCTGATTCTGATTCAGAAATATCTTTATTTTTTAAATCTGATTCAGATTTAATTTTATTTTTATATTTTATTCTGATTTATTTTTATTTTTATTCAGATTCAGATATATTTTTATTTTTATATTTTATTCTGATTCAGAAATATTTTTATTTTTATATTTTTATTCTGGTTCAGATTTATTTTTATTTTTATATTTTTATTCTGATTCAGATTTATTTTTATTTTTAATATTTTTATTCTGATTCTGATTCAAAATTGTTCTAATTTTTATATTTTTATTCAGATTCAGATTTATTTTTAATTCTATATTTGTTTTCAGCGTAATTTTATCACCAAAAATATAATTTTGAGTATCTTTTATCGCATCAAATTATGAAATCGGGACGATAATTATGATCTTGAGTACCATTGACCCCATCAAAATTAAAAAATCAGTCCGAAAACAAAAAAACATAAAATTTCATAACGATGCTTATAAATTTTCCAACGCTGCTTCTGAATCGACTTCAGCTTAATTTTGATTTTGTTTGCAAGATGAAGGGAGATAACTCCGTCAAGTATAGAGATTAAAACTGCGCGGATTATTCTGGTTCAGAAATATTTTTATTTTAAACAAGTATTTATTATATAATGAATTCCAAAACTGTTAACGCAATTATTTCTGAGATTAAAAAATTAAATGATGAGGATTTAAAATTATCTGAACAATTGGATCCTGAAAATATAACAAATGATTTGGAAGCGGTACAGGAATGGAAATATGATGGGAGATATACACTAGCTGCTGAATACCGATTTGTTAAATTATTTCAACAAGCCGTGAAACAATCTCTACTTTATGTGGACGATGAAGATATTCGAAAATTCGTTTAACTCGCAAAGTTAGATCAGAGTTATCACGCGAATACGAAACAAGAAAAATTAAGAGTTCACGTGTGCTACAGCTGAAAAAATTTGTGTACTACTGTAAACTCAGTGACGAAGTCACCGACAAGGTCATTGACGAAGAGGGATTATGAAAATGAAAGGTGTATTTAGTTTGACTCAGATTATAATATTTAGAAATATATTTTTTTTTTATTCAGATTCTGATTTTAATATTTACTCTGATTCAAATTCTGATTTTAATATTTATTTTTATTTTTATTCTGAGTCAGATTCTGATGTAATTTTTTTAATTTTTATTTTTATTTTGATTCAGAATTGGATTTATTTTTTTTTTCTGATTCAGATTCTGATTATAATATTTATTCAGATTCAAATTCTGATTCAGATTATAATATTTATTCAGATTCAAATTCTGATTCAGATTCGGATTGTAATATTTATTTTATTCTGATTCAGATTCAGATTATAATATTTTTTTTTTCGTAACTGATTCAGATTCAGATTTTCTTTTATTCCAATAAAAAGTAGCTACGAACGCACATACATAGCTATTGCCAAAACTTCATTCCTGAAACCAGGCAAGTGTCCAATCTGGGCAGTAAGTCTGAAATGTATCCGTGATAACAACGGATTATGACATCGTAGATAAACCAGATTAACAAGTACTGATACAATTAAAAGCCCAGGAGGTACTTCAGGGGTAAATGAATATAAGATCCCTGTTGTGCCTGCCTGAATTTTTCAAGATCTACTTGATAGCTTCCATCAATAGCATCACACACCAGATTGACTGCGATCGTTGATGTGATATCGACAATATCCGATGATATATGACGACCTCCGCCGTATGGATCATTGTTATGTTTGAGAATATTTGCCGGTGGGGACATTTGTCTCGATGATTCTAATATCGCTGGAAAATATTCATCGATAATATCGTTGACGGTTTTTTTTTTCAGTTCATCATCGTTAAATCCTGGTAATATAAATTTTGGTAAATCTGCTTCGGTTGTTTTATAGTGTCCGAGAAATAATTGTTTAAGGGTCGTTACGTGGGCAGCTCTGCTATCAATAACTCTGCTACCAATTTTTTCATCACGTCGGCAATCTCTGTTTCAATGATAAGTTTATTGATATATTTGAGGTCCGATGCAACTTGGTTTAGATGTTGTATCGTTGCGATGATCTCTTGCTTTATATCATCGTTATAATATTGTGCGATATTGGAAAATAAATTTCGTAGTTTGTTAATTGATTATTTATGTTCGGATTTAATCGCGTCAGAAAATGAATTAATAAATATTTCGTCGATGAATGGCTCTCTATTGTCATCAAAGTTATATAAAGTTTTTCCTAATTTATTAAGTTTTGTACCATCAGACGCAGTAAAATAAATTTTCTCGCCAGTATGTGCACGATATTCCGCATACCTCCATGGATAAGTTTTCGATATTCTGGAAGTGTGTTGTTATAAAATATTCTCTTATCTGAAACCTAATCACCACGTTGAGGTTGTGGTGGACCTTCATATGTCGGTGGACTTCTGGCCATTCTAATACAGTTCTGATCGATGATTGATATATATGTACGGTGTAGTCGGGTGTTGATATTTCTATCGCAGCTGATAATGTTGGTTCATGAACCGTAATAGCGATTTTGGATTCTTTTCCTGTGATAGATTTAATCCTGCCTTGGAATTCACTATTAATCCGTTTTGTTTTTTTTTTATAACTGCCCGTAGGAATACCAACAACTTGCCAATCTGGAGTTCCATCAGATTTATTTTTATAAGAAAACAGTAATGAGTTATTTGCTTGCAACCCACCGAATGACTTTAATCTATTATTTGGCCAACTGTAATAAAATCGTAATTGCGCTAATGCTATTTCTTTGGCTGGAATTGCCATTAGAAAGCTAATGTCGAATTCAGGATTGGTTGAGCTCTCTGATATCATTGTAGTTGTTGGTGGTGTTGTATTAGTGACAATTTGTTGTAACAATGACGTTGTCATTGGTGACGATCTTTGATCGTTTGATGAAATTTATTATTATTTACTTCCTGATTTAAATTAAGGTGACTCTGTCTTTGACTCTGTCAACGGGGTTTGGTTTCCAGTTGCTTCATGGTAAACCTTAATCATTTCTGCGAATTCCTGATCTGATATTATTCCATCATTGAGTCCTGATGATATCAACGACGATAATTTGACGTGTGCGTGTGTTACAGCCGATAATAACATTGTATATTCGTTTACTTTATTAACTGCACACGTGGATGTTTTTTTGCGATAATATTAAGAATACCAGCAACACCAGCTACATACCAACTCCTATTACTGGTGCTATTACGTACGACGCTGATAATGATCCGATTATAGTTGCTGTTCCAGCAAAGACCGCGGATGCAGAATAAACAATTATATCACGAACAACGATACGTCTACTGTATTTTTTATTTTTACCGTGTACTCGTCAATGATATTATTCAGTTGGGTCTATAACAAATACACTTGTTCGTATCTGTAATGTTGCGCTGCAACAAAGTCAATCGGCTGGTTCATTATATAATTTAAGTAGGTGGTAGTTTAGTGACTAATTCAAGACACCAATAATACAACAACACGCCGGGG
This sequence comes from Megalonaias nervosa, assembly GCA_016617855.1. NCBI lineage: Eukaryota > Metazoa > Mollusca > Bivalvia > Unionida > Unionidae > Megalonaias > Megalonaias nervosa. Next base: position 4,693 of record JAECUM010063820.1, on the reverse strand, counting down.
TCTTTTTCTTCGGGGTTCACTGTAAATGTTACCTCGTCGTTTTGATCCAGTATTACTAATATAACAGATATAGCCCTGACTGAAGAACGCCATTAACTATCGGTGTATATTGTAAATGATGTAGTGCTGAGTACTAAGAACCTGTGAATACCGGTTACCTCAGCGCTATGTTTGATGGTATTATTATTTGGTCCCCATAATGCTGATCCAGACGCTACTGTACATATTATACTGTCGGTAATCTGTTTGATTTCGGAGAGTTTAATGTCGCTGACTGCTGAACTTCCAAAACATTCATTCATGGTTTTATTTGTGTTTCTACGAAAATTCAAAAACGTTTGTACGTGAGTTGAAAATTTAGATCTAAATGTAGCCAATCCATCATTGATTGTCATCAGCGAGGTAATCGTCTGGGTGCTGCTATCGTCGACATATTTTTTTGATGCGGCGTCAGCGTTTGATTCTGGTTCTCTAAGACCAGTAATTTTCTTATTAGCAATATTGAGAGAACCAGTAATTGTATCACCGGAGGATAATAAATGATCATCGATCTCAGTTCTGATCGTGTTGTTGTTATTGTCTACGTATCTCTTTGTTGCCACATCATCGTCTGATTTTAGTTCTCTCACATTAATAATTGTATTTCTGCTCATGTTGAGATCGCCATACATAATATCTCCAATTCTTCTGATTCATCCAGCAATCTCTCTCATAAGTGTTAAGACTGATTCCTCCGAGATTTTAATTTTACTGTTTTTAGTAAATACTGCTAAGTATTTTTCGGATGCATCTGGAACTTGCAGAATAATATCTGTCAACGGGATATTACTCGTTTTAAATCGTCCTTGTTGATCCTGAAAAACAACCACTTCATTTTCGTCCACATCTGCGAGACGCTAAAGGTTAGCTAGCTTGTCCTTGATATGATTAATTGCTGCGTTATTTAGATAATACACCTTGAGGTTTGAGACTCCGAGAAGATCTTTCAAAAATATCTACCATTGTATATTCACTAAGACCCGTTTAAAACGACGGTGGATGGCTATATCTTCTGGTGGTATACTCGTGTACGTCTTTATGAGATGGTGTCGTTGATGATGACACAGCGTCGAGTACAGCAATTACATCATTGCCACATATTGGTGGATCAGTTATTGTCTGCGTTGGTAATGTTGAATACCATATGGGAGTGTTTTGAAGTCTTTGACATATTCTTAAAATTCTTTCGGTCTCTGATTTTTTAGCGTCATTGAAATATCTGAGTTGACGTTCTGTCAATGATAGTTTATTTGGACCACCTGCGACCTGTCTTCGTTGCAGTAATATTTTTATTCCCGAATTCTTTATTGATACTGATTGTAGCTTTTTAATCTGACCATGATTCAAAGTAACACTAATATGATGATATAACATTATAATATAATGAAGTATTTAATTATATGTTTTGAACTGGGGCATCAATGACTCTCATTCGCCCACCAACACCTTCAAGCAGCATTATTTCATCTGAGAATATAATAGCGATTGCTCTGTAGTTAGCAATAGCTGCTCCTCTTGCTACACGAGCTCGGAAGTGTATATCAGCTACTGATTGTCTGAACAAATCCAAGTAAGTATTCCAGTGACAAATAATAGGTCGGATATAATGTTCTGAAATCCCGCTGAGATATTTGCAAACCAGAATCAACATTTTGATCACGCCTCATAAATGTCATCAAACGATGATATGCACGTGCAACATGATTGTTATCAAAATTCAGTAATATATCCTCAGCTGGTTCTTGATATCCATTTATTCTCAGTGAAACTTCAGTTACACCAAGTTTGTCAAATATCATTACACTACGTAATTGTGAGTTTACTCGTGCAGCATCTTGGAAAGCAATGAATATATGTCGCGCTGCAGAGACACCTTGCTGTGGTGCTATCTGCCATGCGAATAAACCATTAATGTTACTTTGAACACTATCTGTGGACATCGTCAACCATGATAATGTTGATTTACCGCCGCTGTACATAAAAGAAAGTTACCGTTGTTCTTCGGTTAGTGATGGGGTCATTGTTGGCATCCATAATGAAAGTTTTGTTAGTATTACATTTCCATGAAGTGCCACGGTTGCAGTTGCGGCAACTTCTTCAGCGTGCCATATTGTATCAACGTCGGTAGCTTTTCTCACAAGAACGATTGTATGTTTTGCTCCGAAGATAACCTTTCTGACACCTCTACAAAATCCAAAGATATGTGATAGTGGAATCACACATGAAAATTCTTCATCGCCGTTCAACATCGATCTGCGTTCTGCGAATCCCAACTTGAAATTTTATTCACTGATGCAACTGCGTCCTCATCTGCATTCATTGTCACGTTTCTGCTTTCTGGATGATCAGTTGATTTCTTTGCAAACATCATTGATGGACCAGCTAATCTCGAGTAATCATCGTTATATCTTGCAAGGCCAAGTATCGTCGTGGCAACGTCGACGTTTTCCAAGCATGATTTAATATTTCTTCCGTCAATAGTGTATGTGGCACTGTTAAATAACGCCATGAGGCCATTATTAACAGAACCAACTTGATCACCAATTCCGTATGCTGCATTATCTAATTTTAAAAGTCTACGTTCTATCTCAATGAACGCCTCAGCGGGAAAGAAATATCTGCTTGTATCCTGAACTTGCAGTTCGATTCAACTACGTGCGTTAGGTACACGTGCGTCATAAGAATAATGCTGATAATCGCGTTTCGATTCATCTTCGAGAACTGGTGCGTCCATGTCGAATGCGGGATCAGATACATGTTTGAACTTCTTTATTATATTTGTTATTGTCTAACACGAAGACCACTTCCTGCTATCAGACTAGCAGTTATATTATTTTCTTTTTCTGATAGTGGTACACCAGCCAACTCTGCTAGTTTTTGATTCGCAGCTTGATTTATTATTTTACTAACATTTGCAAACATAACTTCTGTACTGGGTAATTTTACTGGCTGAGGTTTTACCTGCTGAGGTATTCGTCGTATTAATCTTGCTAGTCTATCTTTGATTGCTAAGAATGCTTTACCGGTAACATCACCAACAACACCAATACCTTTATCACGAACAACGTCAATAGCTTTCATTCCCAGTTGCTTTGCAATCGGTATTACTTTTGGGGCCATCCTTCTAAATAGACCCTGAACAACATCACCGAGTCCATCTCCGTAGAACGCTTTATACGTAGGTAATCGCGAATTTATCACCCTCACCATGATCGGTCCACGTTGAGCATTATATATGATCATCTTATTTTCTTGTCACTGATCTAATTGTATACATTTAATCACTGCGGTTTCATCAATAAGGGACCGATTAACATTAATATCCATGATACCACCCGTAAATAATCGTTGACAAATATCAGCTGCATCATTAATGATTTCTGTGGAATTATTACCAACTCGTTTAACGCCAATCAGAATTTCTAATCATTCAACATCGGCAAGGACGTTGCTGGGGCATGGAGTAATAAGACAACTTCCTTGAGTAGCAATACCACTTCCAGTTACACCGGGGTCAGCTCTTCTTGCTTCTGATTCTTCTTCGTCTATGTGAGGTGATGTGTGCCACCTTTGTCGCGATCGCTGCTTTCTTGGCGATATAACTGGCGACCCAACCTTTTTTCCCATATCATAAACTTTATCAATAGAATCATCATATTCTTTTTCATATTTTTTCCTGATTTGTTTAATATTCTTATATTCACGAAATGCCCTGGCAACCCACTCACGTTCTGGAGTGTTATGTAATTCTGGCTTTAGAAACTGATGCCGCAGTTGATAAACCACCGCAGCAACCTTCACAGGGTCAGTCATAACTTGCATATAGACTTGCTGAGTAAAATACCTAGTTTTTAATTCTGGTTTAGACAGATCCTCAACGATATCTTTAACGTCTTGAATTTCAGCACGTGTTTTATCAGCAGCTTCTTTAATTTGTTCTGGTATTGCTCCGATAACCTGCTGCAATGCCATTGTAGACTCAGCGGTTTTCTATAACGTGGGAAGAAGACCCACGGTAGCCTTTGTAATTGGTTTAAATAACTGTTCTGCACCTTCTGTAAATTCCACTTTTGACTTTTTTTAAAATTTTCAAATGATTCATGTTTGATTCTTCAAAATGGAATGAACTGAACTACCTTTTCCAAAGAACTGTATTGGTGCAATGACTAAAATTGTGTATTATTTATCAGATACCGAATGTCGTCATCACAAATACCTTTTCGTTTTTGCAACGTTTAGCATCCATTGATATATAAGCAGTATAAGTAAAACGAAGTATTTTCGGAATTAACGCTATGTCACAATGTATGCAAAATTGGGATTAGTGTTTCTTAATACCAAATTCTCATTTTATATTGTTGATTTGGTGGTATACCACACGTGCGCGTATAAACTATTTCATGTGACGTGGATAATATGGAGCAGATGCATGTTGTGTAGACAGATGTGTGAGAGGTCATCGTGGAATACTTTAACTAAAATTGTGTGCACTTGATATATCGATCAGTATGTTTTCTTTCATATTGGGTTCATTAGGGTATTTAGGGTATTTCGGGTGACACACGGTACTCTACGTGGATATCTCTCTTTCTTTCTTTCTCTATCAATTAATATATATATATATATATATATATATATATATATATATATATAT
>JAECUM010063818.1:7500-28426 GCA_016617855.1 Megalonaias nervosa | reverse complement strand
ATATATATATATATATATATATATATATATACGTTTTATCTGAAGAACATTAATACAAATCAACCGAAACCTTACCACGTGAATCACTGTTTAACGGCGACTGTATGGTTCTTAGAGGATGATGTTAAAAGGTACTGAAAGCAAACATTTGGGTGTATTCTATCTCCTGTTGCCCTGGGTTCTTGATTAGAAAATTGGTCTAAAACACGAATGCAGTAGATGTTCTGCTTTTCAAAAAACGAAACATATAACTGCAAATATATGAAACTATTACCTTTACTAAATGATTAAAAGTCATAACTACTTGGCCAACGTTAGTACAAACGACAGGGATATGAGGTACATACATTTCCTTTAAAACTATTTCCGATCCCTTGTGCCGATTGAAAACCGGAAGCGGCCTAGTTTGCTTTCCTGACATACTGGCGTAACGTATCTTTGTTTGTAAGTTATAAATAGAATGTTTATTGATGTTTGTTTGTAGGTCTTGATTTTTGTTTTTGATTTTGATTGTTCTAAATGCGAACTTGTTTACGAATTGGAGGGGAAAATGACCCACATCCTGGTGAACTTATTGTGACTTTACTTCTTATATAAGCCTGAAGCAAACAGAATTAATCATTCCAATATTCAATTTCAGTTGTGTTCAGATTTAATTTGAGAGGAATTTTTTATTTATATTATTCATTAGAATTACAAAGTACTCTTTGACTTTTGGACTAAATCACTGTTTTGAGATTATTGTGAATTCGTTCAAGGACATTCTGGACTATATCATTTTGATACATCAAGACTGTTGACACATCATCTCATCGAAGACTACTGACATAGCAGCAAATTCAATACTGGAATTCATTTGGAACACTTAACACTTTTGGACTTGTGATCGAAGTTTTGGGATTATTTGGTACTTAATTCAGTACTTAAGTTCCTAATCAATTTTTACAAAGTTTAAAGGTGACAACGTCGGTGACTGTGAACTTTAGGTCACTGATATATGTTTGTTACAGGGGATCTTGAATGTGACGAAAGGCAGTCAAACACACATTTGTATGATTCTATAATTTTCAATAATGCAAGACAAAAGAATGAAATGACCTTGCCGCAGAAACTAATCAAGATTTGACGCAAGGTTAAATAGACGGAAAATGTTAATAATGTTTGTGCTCCTTCTATCCTTGTGATATGGAATCAATATTCTTCACCATTCCTCGCTTTTCTTACACAATCGTTAATTGCAAAATGCATGCACAAGACATTTCGTTATGTCAGCTCTGCATGCAACGCACATCAGTTTTGACACGTACGTTAGATTTAGCAAAAAGTGACCAACAAAACTATCAATTGGAGTATTGTATCGTTACTCGTCAGTAGGTTCCCAACACATACAAGCAATCAGCCTCTAACCAAAGCAAAATATCTAAAACACCTCTTTCTTTCAAGTGTCGCTTCCAAACACTTCAAAAGTAGACTAATATCGATACAACGGAACAGGTTGTAAACACTGTAATAGCAGGGTCCGTTTAAAAAAGGTTTATAGCTTCCAAACTAATGAAGAATATTAGCTTTGCCAAATTCTGCTCTGGACGCAATGATAAATTTTCGGATTTCCAAAGAAGTTCAGATATTCCGGACAATTTGACTTCTCGTTCCGATGCAAATCGACCTCGGAACATGCAACACAGTACATTTATTTAGACATTAAGATGGCGACTAAAACAAAACCCCACAAAATATCAGGGGAGACGTCTTATGTTGTAAGACTAGGGTCGTGTGGCCGAGTGACTAAGTGGGCCAAAGAGCTCACCGTTCCAGATCACTGCCATCTCACCTCTGTCTGCTTGGGTTCGAGACTCGGGCTCGGCCAATGTAAATAAGTCAAAAAACTTGCCAGTAGCTTCTCGTGGGTCGGTAGTACTTCCGGGTGTTTTCCCAGGTTCGTCCTCCATCCCAGTTACATTGGCTGCCATATATAACCTATCTTGTGGAGAAAAATGCCGTTAAACCCGATACCAACAATACCAACAACGAAAAGGAGGTGGGGGTGACCGTGTTGTGCAGAAGAGCGTGTTTAATCTTCTAACAAATTTATATATTATAAAAGAACACATTTTCCTTTCCTACGTTAATACCTGATATATTTCATCTAGAGGTACAATAAACGATATATTTTAAACTTGTGGCTTCGTCAACGCTAAAATATCACGTGTTTATTACTACACGATGAGATATATCCGTTTTAACGGAAAAGAAAATAACTTCTATGTAATTCTGAATTTGGTTGGAACTATCAGTGTATTAAATTGATGTTCGTCCATCGGTGTCGATGAGGACAATTTATGTCATCGATTCACTTGGGGTGGGTCCGGAGATGGCTAATCAGTCCAATCCGGGCCCGGAAGAGTCTGTTGTAGTGGGGACATGGATGTGCAGGTTGCTGACTGGGAGATGCAGAAGTGTTGTTCCTGGATTTGCGCAGAGCACGTTTTTCAGCTGCGTTCGCCAGACTTTTTTGCTCAAAGGCTGCCGCACCGGCATTCATTTGACTGCGCCAAGCAAATCGATCAGCAGCGACACTCTCCCAGCTGTCAGGGTCAATGCCAAAATTCTTCAGCGATGCCTTGAGGGTGTCCTTGTACCTATTCTGTTGACCACCGTGAGATCTCTTACCTTTCTGTAGCTCTCCATAGAACATCTTCTTGGGTAGGCGTTCTTCCGGCATGCGGACAACATGGCCAGCCCATCGGAGTTGTGCCTTGCACAGCATGGTGTGGATGCTTGTCATGCCGGCCTGAGTGAGCCTGAGTGAGCACCTCTGTGTTCGGTACCTTGTCCTGCCATCTGATCTTCAGCAGTTTTCTCAGGGAGCTCAGGTGGAAATGGTTCAGTATTTTTAACATAGCGGCTATACACAGTCCAGGTCTCACAAGCATAGAGGAGAGTGGGGAGAACAACCGCCGAGTAGACTTTGAGTTTGGTGGCAAGCTTGATTCCTCTCCTATCCCATACATTTGAGCGGAGTCTGCCAAATGCTACGCTGGCTTTGGCAATCCTGGTGTTGATCTCATCGTCTATGTGGACTGCTTGTGATAGGGTGCTGCCGAGGTATGTGAATCTGTCCACATTTTTGAGCTTTTGGCCATTGACAGTGATGGATGATTCCAGATAGTCTTTTCCTGGAGCTGGCTGATGCAGAACCTCGGTCTTGCTGGTGGAGATGGTGAGTCCGAAATTGGTGCACGCTGTGGAAAAGAGGTCCATTCTGTTGCATGCCTGCTTCCGTGCTGGAGTTGAGGTCATAGTCATCTGCAAACAGGAAGTCACGAATGTTTTCAACTTGGACTTTGGTTTTGGCTTGAAGCCTCCTCAAGTTGAACAACTTCCCATCCAGACGGTATCGGAGACCGACTCCCACATCACTGTCCCTGAAAGCGTCCATAAGCATGGTGGAGAACATAAGGCTGAAGAGAGTAGGGGCTAAGACACATCCTTGTTTCACACCATTCGTAACGTCAAAGGGTTCGGAATAATTACCCTGGTCCTGGTCTCTGGCAAGCATGCCATCATGAAATTGCTTCACCATTTCAATGAAGACTTCCGGACATCCAAATTTGGCCATGATTTTCCAAAGGCCTTCCCGGCTGACCGTGTCGAATGCCTTAGTCAGGTCCACGAAGGTGGTGTCTAGCTGGACATTTTGTTCCTGACACTTTCCTTGCATCTGCCTGGCAGCAACGATCATGTCGATGGTGCCTCCCTTCTTTCTGAAGCCACACTGACTTTCTGGTAGTAGGCCATGATCAAGGTGCTCTGTGAGTCTGTTCAGCAGAAGCCTGGCGAGGATCTTGCCTGCGATGCAGAGTAGAGAGATTCCTCTGTGGTTGTCGCAGGATTGGCGATCTCCTTTGAGTTTGTAAATGTGGATGATGGATGCATCTTTGAATTCCTGGGGTATGCGTTTCTGCTTCCTCATCCCACAAAACATCTCTGTTAGTCTTTCCACTAGCTTGGGCCCACCAGACTTGAAGATCTCAGTTGGGATGGAGTCTGCTCCTGGAGCTTTCCCACTAGACAGGAGCTCAATGGTCTTGTGAGTTTCCGGCACTGTTGGAGGGTCAGTCAATCTCTCGTTGATCACCTGTGGTAGGCTGTTGATCGCTTCATCGTTGATGGAAGAGGGTCTGTTGAGGACACCGTCAAAGTGTTCCGCCCAGCGCTCCATTATCTTCTCCTTCTCAGTTATGAGAGTGCTGCCATCGGAGCTCAAGAGTGGGGCTGTGCCTGATGTTACTGGGCCATAAACATCACGAAGAGCACAAACGAATTTTTCATGTCGTGTCTGTCGGCAAAAGACTGAATATCATCAGCCTATCGGCTCAGCCATGTGTCCTGCATCTCGCGCATTTTTTTCTGCACAGCTTGGCGGACTCTGCTGAAGGCATCTTTCTTTGCAGCGGACTTGGGGTCGATGCTGAACGCACGGTGGAGACGGTGCTTCTCCTCTAGCAGGGACTGTATTTCTTCACAGTTCTCGTCAAACCAGTCTTAGTGCTTTCGCGCAGTGACGCCAAGGGTTTCAGATGCAGTAGAGTACACCAGCTATTTGAAGGCTGCCCAACATTGCTCTATGTCATTGGTATCAGAGTCTGTGGATTCTAGCTGGCTTGTCAGAGCTTCCGACAGAGCTTGCTCAGCGTTGAAGTCTTTCAGCCTGGAGACGTTGAGGCGTTTTGGGATTTTAATTCCCTGTGGGCGTCTGGGAGGTTGAATTCTAAGATTCATCTTGGATATCAGTAGCCTGTGGTCTGTCCAGCAGTCAGCACCACACATCGCTCTGGTCACACGTACATCCTGCCTGTCACTCCTACAGACTAAAATGTAGTCGATCAGATGCCAATGCTTAGACCGTGGGTGCATCCAAGTTGTTTTGTTACAGTTGGGCAGACGGAAGACGGTTTTTGTGATCAGGAGATCATATGTTGTGCACATCCTCAAGAGCAGATGTCCATTGCTGTTGCACTTGCCAATGCCATGTCTACCAATAACTCCCTCCCGGGAGATATGGTCTGCGCCAACTAGGACGTTAAAATCACCAAGAACGATCAGTTTATCTGACTTTGGTACTGAAGCAATCAGAGCTTCCAGATCCAGGTAGAACTTGTCTTTGACTTCCTCCGAGTTGGTCATGGTTGGTGCATAGACACTAATGAGGGTAGCTTCAGCATCATTAGCCGGTCATTAATTCCCTTTGGTAAGCTGGAAAGCTTATTCACCAGACTCGTCTGGACAGCGAAACCAACTCCAGATTTACGGCGTTCATCGGTGTCACGTCCACTCCAGGAAAAGGTGTAGCCAGCTCCAACTTCAGTCAACTGGCCCTCGTCGGCCAAGCGAGTTTCACTCAGGGCTGATATCTCTATCTTGTAGCGAGCAAGTTCTCTTGCAATCAAGGCAGTTCTTCTCTCTGGTCTGTCAGCCTCTGCACGATCCAATAAAGTGCGTATGTTCCACGCACCAAGGGTGAGGGAAACCTTTCGGGTTATCTTTGTGTTTCGACCGCAAGTATGGGATTCCCTCCAGCCGCGGTAAGCTGGTCGGGGTAGTTGAAGCAGGCTTTTTCAGGGCACCTTTTCTAGCTCCTTCCTCAGGCTACGGAGGTAAGCAGCGCTATCCTAAAGAGGTCTGCTTAGTCGCTCAGACGGCTGCCGAAATCCATTTCTGCTTCAGGTCAGTGGAAGACGACCCTATGGCCTGAGCCGCCTGCGTGCAGGTCCGCTACTACGGCTGCCAGTGCATTCACACCTGCCGCGTCGCAGCTCGCCCATCGCCGCAGGACTTGAGTACGGGTGATGACATAAATGACTTGCGCGTGAGTTGGATTAAAGTGAGGAGGAGTTGCGCTGCGTCAGCCTCACTCTCTCGTCCAGGCCCCACTATGTCCAGTGGCAAGGCGTAGTCTAGACGGCTGGAATGGAGACTGGATGCAGTGGATGACCAAGGCGTCCTGCGTGTCTTGCCATGCTCTTAGCGCTCCACGTCGCTTTGCTGGGTCCGCCTTCCTGCCCTTTGACCAGCTGGTGGTTCCTCCGCGCAGTCTGCCGGGTCCAGTCTTCGAATGCTATGGGTGACAGGCCCTAACTCACTGAGGGTTTGAGACCCTTCGGCTACCCTCAACCTGGTTTAGCCGGCCAGTCGAAGCCGTTGCCCGTGGTGTGACCGCTGCGCATACTACAGCTTCTTGGAGCCACAGGTGAGAGCTGAGCGCAAGTGGGGACCAAAGGTGGGCTAGCTACCCCCACAGCAGTACGACTGCTACCCCCACCAGAGGTACTACCCCTCCAAGAGCACCCATTCCATCACGTATTAAATTAATAAGAAACTAAATACAAATGAGACACAACACGAGATTTGCAAATTGAATGGAACGTTAAAATAAAACACACCATATTTAAACTCAATTAGATTCTTTCTCTCTAAATAGCGTTCATTTTTTAAATTGCTACTTCAGCCTTGTATATGACCAAACATGATATGTGCTATTTGTTATCCTGCTCTAATCCAATGGATATAACAATAAGAACAGATAAACCATACAATTCGAAGGTCCTACCATCAACAATTGTCGACTATAAATATACAACCGCAATTGCGTGCATGCTCTGTATGTATGTATGTATGTATGTATGTATGTATGTATGTATGTATGTATCTAGGTATGTACATGTATGTATGTATGTATGTATGTATGTATGTATGTATGTATGTATGTATGTATGTATGTATACTGATATGTATGAATGTCACATATTGAACAGATGTTTTGCACCAAGTATATTATTGTTCCGATAAAATGTACAGTTTAAGAGGAATTTTAGAGGAATCAACCTGTTTGTGTTGAACTTTGTAGTTCACGAAAGTCTTATGCCGGTCTTCGTTATGCACTCTCAATGTTCCCAACTAAGTTTCCGCATCATGGGAGGCTGGTCATAATTTAAAACTAAAACTCGCATTGCAAGGCACGTGCTCCTTCTAAATAGTCTGTAAAAAGTAAACGTCTCAAAAATTAGAAAATATGTTAACTGAACAGCTTGATAAATCGATGCAAACAATCACTGTGTACATAAGGACGAATATGACCACAATGTACATTTCTTGAAATATGAGTAATTTTTCCCGCCGTTGTCTGACGTTATTATGAGAGTCATTTTTTCAATCAGCACAAATATGAGCAGATGTGCGTATAGTCCCAAATTTTCCCAAGGGACAAAAGTCATGGAATAAATTTGGGTTTTCATGATGTTGTATCGGTATTTTCACACGAAGCATTATGAGAATTGCTTTATCAATATCATCTTTCATCTTAAATATTTTTTTTATTTCGTGGCGACATTTCTCCGCATAAATCCTACATAAATTTCAACCCAAAGGCTTTATTGTTAATAATATGACAGTTACGAATTTATAGTTCCGAGGATGACATTTATCGAATAATGCTGCGTGAACTATGACATATAAAACAAGTTTCGGTGACTTGTCAAAACTCTGACTGAACAAATGTACTTATGAATGTATGGTCCGCTTGATGGATGCTTCAATTAAGAAATACGTTCACAGATATAGCTATGTATACGTTTAAAATTCATGAAACGACCATGAAGGAAATCTTTCTATTCTCCCACCCCACACTTCCGTCAAAATATTATTCTGGACTCCTCCCCCGATTAAAAATATTGCGGGGGTTGTAAGGGCACAGGACATCAATGAGTGCCGTATGCATCAGTGAGTGCCTATAGACAGGAATAAATATAAATAAAAAATTTATCAATCACTGAGATGAAGAAAGAAATAATCAATCAAACAATCAACACGAAGGTAATACAAGCAGAAAAAATTATACACTGATCATTCGCCATGTATGTATGAAGACTATATAGTAATGTGCCAAGGTTCGTCATCCCTTTATTTTCTTGAGACACACATATATATATATATATATATATATATATATATATATATATATATATATATATATATATATATATATATATATAAGAATTTTGTTGTTGTTGTTGTTGTTGTTGTTACTGTGGGGCTTAACGCCATTTTTCAGCACACGATAGGCCAGTATTAATGGTGGAGGAAGAAACCGGGAAATCCCCGGAAAGAACCATCAACCCACGAGAAGCTACTGGCAAGCTTTCTCACATATCCACATTCGCCGAATCCTAGACTCGAACCCACGCAGACAGAGGTGAGATGGCAGTGATCCGTAACGGAGAGCGCTTTAGACCACTTGGCCACTCGGGGCCCCTATAAGAACCTTAACGATAAGTAGAGATAAACAGTTTTATTAATATATTTTGTTGTGTAAAATGTATTACTTTAAAAATATTATACCTTGATTATATTGATAATATTGATTGTTCAATATTCCATCAGAACTCAAATTATGTAATAAAAATTATGATTGCATAATACTTATAATAATATAAATAAACAAATATCCAATAAATAATTAATCATAATGTATTGAAATTTATTTCATAGTACCTCTTCTTTTTAAATTAGTTATTAAACTTATTTATATGATATTAGTTTATAACTTTCACTATTTAAGTTATTGTATATATTGTTATTTATATGTGATTTTGATTGTTTGTTATTTATTTCATTTTCCTTCATTTCATTATACTCTCTGGATAATTGTATTTTGGACATGACCTTGTACAAAGTCCAGTTAATTTTCCACCTGACCAGAATCACTGATTTTTTTTTTTTTAAATCTATAAACAACTAATACATAACCATTTTATCTCTATGAGTATGTGTGTCACAGAATAAGGCAAGAAATAACTTGGTTTCGCCTTAGAACGATTTGATAATTTTCGTCGTACATGCGTACAACGTTACCTAGGGTGGATAATTTGTTTTTAGAATAATTATATTTTTTGTTAAGAGACTGAACTTGCATGTATCCCGTCGTAGAACGCTTGCGGCGAGAGACACTAAAAGCACGGTATGCACGGGTATTTTACCCTTACTAATACTCATTGCCCTGGAGATTTAAGACAAGGTTTTTATTTAATTATTACATTGGTATTTTGGATCTTGTCATGGAGTGTATGTTCTCCATTTTTGTTCTACAGCCATAGGGGTAAGTGTTACATTTTTATTTTATTTGATATGTAAAGCATATTCAGATTTTAATATCGTAGCGTGAAATGTTGCCTTTACCACTACGCGAATTTGAAACGTTGTGAACTTTTTGTTGCAAGTTGCTATTAAGTGTTTAATTTAGGAGCTTGTATCTATAGATATTAATTCCGTACCTATTATTATGACGAGTTTGGTTTTATTTTAGCTGTGCGTGTGTGTGTGGGTATATCAGGCTGTCGGTCTGGCCGACTGTATGTCTGTATGGGGATGGAAGCAGGTGTGACCATCAAGGACGGAACTGCTGGTTTGTAATTGTAAACTTGTGCGCACAGCGGATCCATGAAGGGTGTATGTAGTCAATGCAAGTTTTGGCCATCCCAAGAATTCAGGAGAACTGTGTGGTTTGACCATGGACACGTAAACCAGGTCAAAATGTTTCGTTTGCAAGTTTTACAAATATTTGAGTCATACATGGTAATGAATTGTACTGGCTGTACAAATGATTCGAGTCACGAGTCATGTGTTTGGTACAATATTATGTTGATTCAGTTGATCATATTTGTTTAAATTGATGTTGTTTCAATCGAATACATTGTCACTTTCATTACACGAGATTATTTGAATCTCACTTTCATTACATGAGATTATTTGAACTTGACTTTTATTACATGAGATTGTATGAATCTTACCCTTCATTGTTGAATATATGAACACATTTTTTATTTGTGTTAAGTAATCGAATGAGTCGTGTTTGGAGCGTGAAAGAATCACACGGTATGTTATAGAGGATTATATATATTTGTATCAATTCATTTCATGAACTGTCATTTAATTCAAGCATCCATTCAGGTCAAATCCTGTTATGGTTGGTGTCAGAAGTGGGATGCTTTGGACTGAATGAACTACCAACACACTGTATTTATATCATTGGCAGGCTGTGAATTGTGGACTTTTTGACAAGTGAATTTTTAGTATGTGGGGTTCCCTCGATGTACACATTTGTTAGTTCTTACCTGGATAACTAAGAATGTTAGTTGTAGTTTGACAAACTCTAAACCTCTTTAACTAGGTCTTGTCACCAAACCATCACGACTTCGCTAAAGGATCTAGCTGAATTGGGAAAAGTGGGTTTTGAAGGGGAAAATCTTGGGAAGTTCATAAATGAACAAGCAAAAGAAAGGGATGAAACGGCAAAAGAAAGGAAATTGAAAAAGGGAAAGATTGATAATAGAAAGGGAATTAAAAATGGAAAGATTGGAAAGGGAACAACTGGAAAAGGAAAGGTTGGAAAGGAAACAAGTTTCAACAACTCGAAAAAAAAAGGGAATCGGAAAAGGAAAGATTGGTATTAGTAAGGGAATTAGAAACACAGGCAAGGTTGAAGATTTTAGAGTTAGAAGAAAGAAATAAACAAGTACGAAAGACAGAGTTAGCAAACGCTAGAAAAGAAAAAGATTCTGCCTCTAGTAAATTATCTACCGCTCCGGTGGCCTAGTGGTTAGAGCGTCCGCCTCGGATTCGTGAGGTCGTGGGTTCGATCTCCGGCGATTCATACCAAAGACTTACAAATATGGTACTAACAGCTGCCTCGCTTGGTGCTCAGCATTAGGAGGTTAGTGTTAGGACTGGTCGGCCTGGTGTCGGGATAATGCGACTGGGTGGGACATCATGCTACATGTCTGCGGCATGATGCCCTAGTGCTAGACATCACCATTAACTGCCACACTGCAGACATCGTAGTGAAATGGCTGAAAAATTGTTAAAGCTACGTTAAAAATCACACACACACACACACACACACACAAACACATACACACACCTCTAGCAAATTAAAAGGCCTTAAATTATCTTTCTTTGACGATGAAAAAGATAACATGAATAATTATCTTCATCGGTTCGAGCGGTATGCCGATAACCAGAAATGGAAGCGAGATGATTGGGCTCTTCATCTCAGTGCTTTGTTAAAATATAAGGTTCTCGACGTATACTCGTGACTTCATAGTAGCGAGGTGTTTAACTACGGCGCTTTGAAGGAACACTATTAATGCGGTATGAATTAACAGAGCAAGGTTTCCAAAAAAGTTTAGGTATAGGAAACCTTGGGAGAAACCTTTGGGCAATTCATCGCTAGAATAGATAATTACATCCAACGCTGGATTGAATGTCATAAGGTGAACAAAACTTTTTGAAGGTTTAGTCGATGTCTTTCTCAGAGATCAGTTAATTAAGTATATTAGGGCGGGATTTGAACCAGTTTCTTAAGGAAAAAGCGTTCACAAATGTTCAAGGCATGACTAAGCAAGCACATGGTGGAACTCGAAACGTGGTTTTGAAAGATAAGTCTGGGAATCAGTCTTAGGGTTTGACTCCCAGAGAGCCAGCGAAACCGAGATAGATAAATCTGATAGAAAAACAAGACGTCAAGGTGTACACAATCCTATGCATGTAACGAATGGTGTCATGTAAAAGTAAATTGTTCTAAAAGAAAAGGTCCCATACATAAGGCAGCTGTAGCAATACGTAACAAGAACGGTTCCGATAGATCTATTCATGAAGATATTCCTTTATTCGGTACGTGTATGTTCCCAAAAGCGCGGGTAACAACAGCGAGCGGTACTGGTAACGGTCAGGCAGTCAGTTTTACGTGATGCCGGTTGCACAGGTTATCAAACGTAGGCTCGTGAAAGATAACCAAATGCTGGGGATAGAGAATCCCTGCATGCTACTCGATCAGACAATCGATCACGTACCTGTTGAAAGAGTCAGAATTAAAACTCCTTTCTTGACCGGAACAGTTGATGCGCTTTGTATCGATAATCCAATTGCCGATTTGACAATCGGCAACGTTGAAGGATCTTGACTTCCGACTATGGAAGATTTTAAATCGCCCCTAGCTCTAGCTGTTGAAACGCGAGCGCAAACCCAGCGGGAGAAATGCGTTTCGGAAGTTAATCGTCCCCGAATCAATCGAAAGAATCTCGCGTGACGAATTCCTCCGGGAGCAAGAGCGCGACACATCCTAAGTTCGATTAACGAGAAAATCGCGTCTAGCTACATTAAACGCTGTAAAGGAGGGGTAGTTCGAAGTTCGTCGAAAGAAATGGGTTAATTCATAGGGAATTTGCCACACAAGGGGAAAAGAAATATTGCAATTAGTAGTAGTACCTCAAAAATACTGGTCTCGTGTATTGAGGGTAGCCCATGAATCTAGTATGGCAGGTCATCTGGGTACGGGAAAGACTACCAGCAGAGTACTGGCCGAGTTCTACTGGCCTGGGGTAAATGGTGACGTTACTAGGTTTTGTCGGTCCTGTGACATGTCAGAAAACTGTCTAAGGGGAGAGCTTCACGCGTTTCCCTAGGCCAAATGCTCTTGATCGACACGACTTTCAAGAGTGGCTGTAGATATTGTCGGACCCTTACAACCTGTAACCGATAAGAAAAACGGGTATATCCTTACACTCGTGGATTATGCTACCAGGTACCCTGAAGCCGTAGCATTGCCTGGTATGGAAACAGGATAGCCGAAGCGCTAGTGGATATTTTCAGTAGGGTAGGAGAGCCGGAAGAAATTGCGACGGATTGCGCAACCCAATTCACTTGGACCTCATGAGCGAAGTTAGTAGGCTGTTATCCATAAAACTGAACACGACACCATACCATCCCATGTGTAACGGTCTGGAAGTTCAGTGGTACATTGAAGCAGATCGTTACGTCGAAAGTATGCGGAACGTCCGCAAGACTGGGACCGTTATCTGAATGCTGTCCTATTCGCATATCGCGAAGTGCCGCAAGAAAGTTCAGGGTTTTCGCCCTTTGAATTGCTGTAGGGAAGAACAGTACAGGGTCCTATGCGAATCCTACGCGAACTTTGGACAGGTAATGTCCCTGACGACGAAGTGAAAACTACCTACCAGTATGGTATGTGCTCGATTTGCGCGAGAAACTAGAAAACGCCTGTAAAATGGCACATGAAGAGCTAGCACGATCGAGTCGCAAGTATCCTAAATATTACAATCGTAAGACGCTATCGGAAATCTGTTGTGGGTGATCGGTTTTAGTACTGCATCCCACAAGTACTACTAAATTGTTGGTTCAGTGGAAAGGTCCATTACAAAGTCAAAGATGATATGGACCATAAAATCGACGTGAATGGTAGACTGGGCATTTTATTGCTAATATGCTAAAGTTGCAAGTAGAAAGGCGCGAGGACGCGTTTGAAAAAGGGGTATTGAATGTGTGTTCAGCGGTTATCGAAGATGACCCGGTAATGGTTCTCCACCTGAGACAGATGCTCCACTGGAATATCCTCTGCATAGTGAAAGAGAAATGATGGATCAGGTGAATTAAGTTTAAAGTTACCCAAAGATCAATTTAAACAGATCAAAGAGCTCCTAGGAAAGTATTTTGATTTCACCGATAGACAGGATGCACAACCCTGATCCAATTAGGATTTAAGGGTTACCTGGTTCCATCTATTGCGCGAGAGACGGTGCATGAAGAGGTTAGAAAAATGCTAGACTTGGGGGTGATTGAACCGTCTAATTCACCATATTCATCTCCCGTTGTCCTTGTCGGAAAAAAGACGGTACTAATCGCTTCTGTATTGACTTTCGTCAATTAAACAAAGTGACGGTGTTTGATGCCGAACCGATGCCGGACATGGAGAATCTTCTTGCGAAATTATCAGGTCACCGATATATTTTGAAATTTGATTTTGTCAAAAGGGTATTTGCAGTTACCGATTGTCGAAGAGTCCCGCCAATTGACGGCATTTGCTACACAGAAAGGGCTGTACCAATTCAAGGTGATGCCATTCGGATTGGTAGGAGCCAGCGCCACATGTTGTCGCTTGATACGCAGGTCACTAAAAGGCTTGGTATGCGTTGACAGCTTTGTGGACGACATATTTTTGTGTACACGATACTTGGGAGGAACATCCATCCGTTTTGGCTGAATTTTTCAGAAGACTCCGAGAAGCCAACCTCACGGTGATACCTGCTAAATGGTAGTATTGGCTGTATGATTTAAGAGTGCCTGGGTCATATGGTCTGCTCAGCTAGGCATTTAAAACCTCATCCCAAGCAAGTAGAAGCGGTTATGAAATCACCTCAACCAAATAACAAATCGCAGGTACGATCTTTTCTAGGCTTGGTAGGTTTCAAAAGGAAATTTATTCCCAATTTCGCTGCTATTGCTAGCCCATTATCTGACCTAACAAAGAAGGGGAAAACCAAATAAAGCGTTATGGGGATCATCTCAGGAGAAAGCATTTAATGCATTGAAGGAAAAATTGACCAGTGCACCTAAAGCTCCCCAATATCAGCAAACATTTTTATCATAAGAACCAATCCTTCCGATACTGGGTTGGGAGCAGTTTTGTTGAGGAACAAGACATGATAATGTCGGTAGCCTATGCCAGTAAGAAGTTCCTGTCTAGGAAACAAACGTACTCAGTGACTGAGAAAGAATGTTTAGCTGTAGTATGGGGGATTGGTAAATTTCATGCCGATCTTTTGGGGAGAGATTTCGTTCTCGAAACGGACTATCAACCATTGTCGTATTTAAACAAAGCCAAGGTCGCTAACGCTCAGTTGATGCGTTGGGCGCTAACACTTCACCCCTATCGTTTTCGAGTTGAGACAGAGGGGTCGAAAACGTAGGTGCTGATTATTTGAATAGATTTAGATATTGTAAAGCAACATTAGTAGTTTAATTTCTTTTATTCTGTGAAAGCTAAAAAAAGTGTACATTTTTCTCTTGGGGGGAGGTATTGTCACAGAATAAGGCAAGAAATAATTTGGTTTCGCCTTAGAACGATTTCATAATTTTTGTCGTACATGCGTACAACGTTACCTAGGGTGGATAATTATTCTTTTAGTTAAGCGACCGAACTTGCATGTATCCCATCGTAGATCGCTTGCGGCAAGAGACACTAAAAGCACGGTATGCACGGGTATTTTACCCTTACTAATACTCATTCCCTTGGAGATTTTTAAGACATCAGTGCCGTTGATCTCACCACAACCAGGTTACTTACAAATATAGCGTTATTTATGCAAGGAGTTTTATCAGGAACAAAACAAAAACCTGAAGGGCAAAATCTTTCAGCGGGCTCTACCAAACCAAACCAAACCAAACCAGGGATTTGTTTTGAAAAAAAAAACATACAATACACCAAAAACTTGAGAAAGCATGTTTCAGCTGTAGAGATACGTGAAATATAAAATTGCATTCTTTTAGCGCTTACCTCGTTATGTGAAAGAATTATTTGATATATTTGATGTTCCAGTACTTAGGTCGGGCTATCTGTAAAATTTAGGCTATGTCATATACCGCCAAGCTTTCAGATAAACTAAAGTTGGTTTCAAATTAGCCATTTTATAACTGAACAGGCAAAGTAAATTCGTTTGTACGTGAGATTAAAGGATGAGTAATTCAGAGTATTCTTGTTGGATACAGAAACACGTATGAACTTGGTTATAATAATCATCATCGTTATCATCATCATTTCGTACAGTACTTAATGAAGAAATGTAATATTCGCAACGACGCAAAACCATGTTGACGCATGCGTAACGTATATTATTTTCATTCTTACTTAGATGGCCCAGTCGTTACATATTTAGCTTTTTCTGTGGATCGGAAGTCAAAGACCTGTGGTGTTCGTGTAACCTCTACGCTGCAGTCGACGGTAACGTTGGCTTGGACTGTTTTGGTTTACTCGCAGTAAGGGACCAAAGTTTCGGGACCAACGGATCAGGCGGAAATAAGGAGGGACCCTATTGCACTCTGGGACTGGCGGTCAATGCGTGGTGGCTCCTTGCTCATTCGACATGAGCTTTGGATTTGGAAATACGTCTTGATGTCATCTGAATGCAAATACACATGACGCAAATTCCATTTTTAAATCAATTGTTAATGTGAAATAATTCAATATCTCGTTACGAGTGAAATAATTTCAATATCGTAATACGAGTGATAATCTATAATACATAACTTCTACTTCTGCATTATCACTTTTGTGACAATTATTTATTAACAGTCGCTTAAATCCGACACTTTGATCTTGGTGATTGATCATACACAATTCAGATTGTTTAAATTCTAAACGTTTATCATCCATGGCGATAGATCCATAAAGCATCAGATTTTGTATAAGCTCCGTGCACAGATATTTGTTTGATTACTTACATGTTCTGATTAGTTCCTGTTAGGAACAAGATCATTTCCTTGTATCCTGTTTTACTCGGTACGCATCTCTCTGCTAAATACATCGTTGAAATCTCATTCAATACATTGTTTTCAGTGTCTTCGCTAAATCCAATCCCAACCCAACTTGCTCTGATACATCATGTTAAAATTTTCGAATTAATATCTACGAAAGGGTATTCACTATATTTTTGTATGTACTTGTTATCATTTAATTGACTTCAAGTTCTTTAAAATAGTATTTTTATTCACAAGAAACATTGTTTGATTTATCAGCTTCTTGTAAATGAAAATACTCCTGTAAAGTGCATTTATGTGATTCCATTTCTTCCTTGGAAATATTACTGTCATGTCACTATTGCGTCTTTTAAGTTAATAGGTCTTGTATGCGGGGCTGTGTTTATAGCTCAATCCAAAGTGCGTATATGAAACAGGTGGCGCGATAGTTTGTTTCTTTTATGTGTCTTATAGGCACTTGATTTTGCCTCAAACCATTATTTTAAACTCTCATACCAAACTTTTTATGTAAACTATACAAAACTTGCCACAATATAAAGAATATTAAGAACATTTTTGGCAGCGATAAGATCTGACAAGAAGAGACAATGCATTTTAAAATAATTAAAAAATTTATGTAACCAGTCTAGTTCTTACAGATTGGTAACTGTCTTGAATTTAGTAATGCATTAATACCATTTTAAAATGTCAAACAGTTAATCAGTCATCAGTCTTGCCTTGACTTGTTCAACATGTAAATTATTGTACATGTTAATAGATATCTTTACACTGTAAATTTGACAGGCATCAAAGTTGAAAGAAAAAAACCGCAGAATGTCCCAATCTTTGACATACAACGCTTTCTATCATGGGTGTTACAAATAAATGAGATGCGATGATGGATCGTATGATTATTTTCAAGGTGGCGCTTTTTCTCGAAAATCTTGAACTAAATGAACAGTATTCTTTCCTCGCCATCTTTCATACTAAATTTTGCATATTGTAAGGCATCCATTATAAATTTGTTTCTATGTATTAACGTATTTGTTTATTTCATAGCTAGAACTCCCGCACAGACTCGTGCGTACTCTTCCTGGGGTATGTTTGGGTTTGGGGGGGGGGGTTTGCATCTTTTCTTAAAAATTAAATAGTCATAAAAGAAACATGTTATTGGCCTTGAAGTCCATCAGTTCTCATTTTCGAGTCACTCGCCTCTCATTTGATCCTCCATACATTTGACAATTTTATATTTATATTAAAGCCAACGTCTTGGCGGGTGCAAAACCACGCTAAATGAAATATGATACAGGAAGCACTGTTTGATCCCCACGTAAAAGCTGGTGAAAAACTACGTGCTCAAACGGTGCAATTATTAGTGGGGTTCAAATACTGCAACCCACACGTAACGTAAGCTTAAAGAAAATTGACAAGTACACTATAATGGTAAACGTTTTCGTTAATAAACATTTGTAACTTCCTCTTCAAAGTTACCCTATTTATTAGACGAAAATTTATCTGTATTTTCTTTTAACCATTTTTTATAAATGTTGATCTAAATATAAAGGATACGCTTGTCATCATTTGCTTTTGCTTTAAAATAATGGTTTCTTGCTTATTACTTAACATAGATATGGTTATTTTTCAGAAAACATAATGCTCATATCTGAATGTGGTCCAAAAATAGAAAAAATATAGAAAAGTACTGCGATATTGTTGAAATATTAATAACTGGACAAGAAAAATATTGGAAAGATAGATAAAAAGACAGATAAATAAACAATGTTGCGTGTGTATAAAGACATCCCGTTTAAAACATGGGTTATTTTATTATGTCTAAGAATAGTGAATAGTTTATCAGGATACATCGTGATTAATGTTAACGATTCGAGTTCATGGAGAACAAACAAAACAAAAACAAAACAAAAAACCCAACAATAACAAGCGGCTTGCATCTATCGGAAGTTTTCTTTGTTTATCAAATTAAGCGTCAATATTTTCTTCTCAATGATTCTTATTTAATGATGTCAAATTAAGTGTCCATAGTTTTGGCTGTCAATAGAAGTGTCCATATTTTCAGCTCTTAGGGATGAATGTTAAGTATTGGCACATTGTATGGTTTTACAGACCAACAGCCAATCTGAGTTTACTAAGCTTTCCGCAATTAACCTTGTTATATTCGTCTAGCGTTATCAGCACGAAACAGATGGCTCGGCTCATCTTTCGCTTGAGGTGCTATAAACAAGATATTATCCTTTTTGAGTTTTGCTTTTTCTTTAACATTTTTATTGTCAAGATTTGATGTTGATTTGTCTACGTTTTTATGCAAAATACAAGATTTCCATTGTCTTTATTACGGTCATATGAACGCTTTTGTTCGCACAGTACAAATTAGCAACCATGACCCAATCGTTAAAGGACTCCTGTAATAAAAGCCCATACGAGTTTTAAGCAATATGAAACAAACCCTGGAAAGTAAGTCACAACTATCTAATTTAGTTGCGTAACACGTTTTATTTAAAACATACCCTCCCCCTTCAGACTTTGCCACGCCTTTTAATCTGGTACCAATCAACTCCCGGGCACGATCTTTAGCAATCCTAAAATAAAAATAATGCAGTGCTAGAAAGTAGGTCACAACAAAGTAGCTTTGGAGTGCGCTACACTTGGATCGCAAGATGCATGCATTGTGCAAGTTTAAAATCAAAAGGTGTAGTAATATCACGCTGCAAGGGTTAAACATGGGGATATCGTGTGACCCTACGTCTTACTGTCAATCCGTTCCTCTGACCCTTTCAACACGTATCCTGAAAGGATGGATGGAAATTCCCAAAATACTGACATACTGAACGTGTCTTTAACATGTGACAACCATCTGTACAAAATATTGGATGTTTGGTTCACTTTATCGCTTGTTTCCATCTCCGCTAGCCAAGGTTCCGATATGATAACTTTGGCTAACGAAGATGTGTTTGATGATAAAATGTAACAAACTAAACCATTCTGGGAATAGGAGGGATTTGTCCAGTGCTTGCTATTGAAGATGTTCTAGTGTTGAAGCTATGGCCTACACAGGAAAGACAAAGCTTGAACGGACGAGTAGAAGGATATATTGGCCATATTTTATGACATGTCCATACTGAATGATGCAAAATCAGGATTTTATGGAAAGTCGATGAATGTTATCACGTGCATACTCATTATTAGTTTCCTTGCTAGCTATTTGCTATCTCCATTCATATATTACCAGGTTCTCTGTATATGACATAGTAATAATAATAATAATAACTCTACTATATGCAGGACACGATCCAGAAAATAAAATGTAAACACTGACATCTATATCCTGTGGTTCCGTAGCACGTCTACATCTGTTGTGCAGATGAACTACTCATGTCCACAATTATGCAAAAACACATACACATACGCACTCGTGAAGACGCGCCACCCACCCACAACCCAATCGTGCCCGAAAAAAAACTATTATCGCAAAGGTTTTACTTTACTTCAACAAGTTTTACTGAGAACTAATGATCTTTTTATTCCCTGCAACAACTACATCTAAAGAAATAAGTTTTAAAGTAAGATTCAGGAATTAAATAACCATGCCCCCCCCCCTCAGCTCGCGCTGTTGCGGAGCATATCGCACCCATAAAGCGGTTTAACACCAGGGTCATCTAAACGTCAGTCTAGTCTCCTTTCATAAAATAAAATAGATAAGACTCAATGTACGGTGTCTATGATGCGCTAAATTTGTACTGCCGAATGCTGCCTCGTAAAGTCTAGAGGCACGTGCCCCATTTCCGCAAGGAAAGAATGTCTGACTTCAACCTACTACTTATTACGTGAAATCGTTTTATTCTGCACCAAAGTAATTGTAGAGAAAAGATCGCAGAAAATGCAGTATGAAGTGTGTTGCAGTTCTCTCCCCTGGTGGCATTTCAGCGCCATATCTCAGCAGTATTATCCTTCCAAAGGGAGGTAACCCATTGTGAGGCGTGGGCAATGTAACATGTTTAGAAAATATGATTAAGATTTTTATATTTTGCATTAGATATTAAAGCAATAAATGTTCATATAATTTGAAATTTATGGTAGTGTGTTCTATTAAAGTATCATTCGATATTTTTGTCCTGGGTAAAAGGCACTATTAGAGGAAGCAGATAATCCCCATTAATATATTAAAAAATCTAAAGAACTCAAAACCTTCCATCCACTGATCTCCAACAAAAAAAATTATCATACCTTGAAAGAGTGATAAAATAACTTAAAACCTCGGTAAACAATTGTATTCTATAAGGATAAAATTAGCGACTGGTTCTTCAATAAATTCGTCCAGCTTTCAGACTCTGTTGATATATTTACTCTGAATTATTTAGTTCCAAAATCTACTTGAACACGATATGAATTGGAGGTAATGATGTATAGACCTTGTCAATCCGCCCGCCCCCAACCGCATCTCCACTACCCTTCTTCCACCGATCCTCCTCAATCCGCTTGCCCCCAAACCCATTTCCATCTTCTTTCACTGATGCTGTTAGTATGATTCTTTAAAACAAAAACT
>JAECUM010063817.1:0-17549 GCA_016617855.1 Megalonaias nervosa | reverse complement strand
AAAAACAACAGATGTTCAAACCAGTACTGATGCATTTCGGGAGTGTTCTGGGTTTAAAACCATTTTTCAGGACACCAGAAGCTATAAATAGCGATCACTATAAGTAGTGGAGAATGAACCCGGGATAACCCCGATAAGATCCACCGACCCACCCACTGTCAAGCTTTCTCACATACTCATACTGGGTGAGTCCAAAGCTCGAACCACGCGGATAGAGACAAGATGGCAGAGGCCAGTAAAGACGAGTGCCTCAGACCACTCGGCCACGCTGGGCCCGGATAATTTAGGAATGTAAATCATACAAGTAATACGGTAAAACTGACAAATGGAAATTAAAACCTAATTGATTGGAATTTACCTATTTAATTTTTATCTTAATCAGAAAGCAGGTAAATGTTATGCATAAAGGTCTCAATTAACTCGACGCATAGGCAACACTATTCAGATAATCTATCACTGAAGCTGAATGAGAAGGTCCACTAGTAGGCAAAATAATTTGGACCCACAGAATACGACTTAGGTTCTTGACTAGAGCGGATTAAAATTTTCCAGCTGTAAATTATTATATGGAACCCTAACATGAAGAGGGAGATAACTGACACCGATTCGGACCTGACTCCAAGCAGACATGTTCACTGACATAACCAGACCATCTTCAACTTCACTTAGATATCGAGCAATAACCCAAACCTTATGTGTCAAATTTCAATATTAAACATAAACCAAGTAACTGAAAGGCATTCCTGTTTTGTATTAAAATGAAGTGTGTGTGTTCGACTTGTCTTACGGAAGCAGGCTGGAACTAGATAAAAATCATTAATATTGATATTTAAATGTTCATTGTGTGCTTACAAATATATATATATATATATATATATATATATATGTAGTATATATATATATATATATATATATATATATATATATATATATATATATATGAGTTTGAGGTGCATGAAGTACATCATATTTTCAGACATACTTTATCACGATAACTGCCATTACAACAGCGGGGAATACATCCGTTACCTCCGATGGAGTTACAATCGTCAGGGAAGGAGAGGAATTGGCTGGGATACGTGTTATGGACGGTCATTCATGCCAAAATAAAAGTATTATTTTCATTTGTGCGAAAATGGAATACTAGAATTGCTGCACTTAGAATAATTCCGATCTAATATTGGCTAAACAACAAATGTGCCAACCAAATGAAGAAATGCATTTAGCAGATGTCACACTAGTCATACTTATCAACGCTAATGTTTGGAATAACATCCATATACTACTGTGATTGTGCCCAGCACACAAAGATTGCCTTTATTGTATGTCGGGAAATTTAATAACTTTTAAATGGGAGACTTATAAGAGCTTTTTACATAATGGTTTTTATATACATCTTGGGAACGTTATAGCACAGTCATTGTAGATTATTTCAAACCTATCCATATTATTCAGTTGAATCTTATACCTACTTGAAGATTTTAACCATTGCGTATACTTGTAATTGAAAACTTTACAAAATAAATGATACAAATGGGCTCTCTAATGTTTTTTTTTTAAGACCAATTATGAATCTTTTCTTTAGAAATAGAACCGATCACAGCGACAAATGACGAGAACAAACGTAGACCACATTTGCTGTAAATGCATGAGCAATAGAAAGAAATTGTATTATGAAAGTATATTATGTTGTAAGTTTGATTTATTTTCAGCAAAAGAGAACGTTACACTTCACCATCACTCAGAGGTAAGTTTGTCTAAGAATGAGAAATATATGTAAATACCGATGCATATTTTAAATTTCAACAAAATGTTCACACTTTTTGAGTGTATAGAACCAAATATTTTATTCATTGTTTCTTCAGATAAAAAACTGATAAATATTACACTTTTCTTGTTACTTCCAGATTTTTATGCTTACTTTGAATTCCAGACTCTTTCTCAATGCACAAAATTGATGAAATGCTGTGTTAAGTATATTTTATTTTTTAGGATAAGCGAATATTCTGTATTGATGACATTGACTACCAAACCTCTCTAAACATCATTGAGGCTCATTGGTTTGTACCCGAGGAGGCGCGGTTGTACACACCAAGTGTATACTGGAGCATAGAAGAGCGTAGTCCTTTTGCTGGTAGGTGCAGTTCATTATGTCAGGTATATTACAAGTTTTGCGTTTATTTCTGGACGTTAATTTAAATAAATCATGACTTAATGCATCTAGTTCAGATCGGATACGTTACCATATATAAAACTACAGACTTAAGAACCGTTACTCTGAAATAGGAGGTATACGTTTACAAAAGCGGGTTCACATTAATCCAGTGTTTTTGATAAACTCCTTATCATTTCTTAACGTTGTATCAGATGACTTTAAAAATCGATATTACAGCTAATTTATTCTCGTCCCTTCCACTCATATCTCTTGAGCAATGGAACAGTTTTCTTCCAGGAGATAATGGTGTCGTAGGGATTTTGAAACATAATTTTCAGTCTCTTGTAACTTCCAGCTCAATAGTTAGATTCATGGTATAATTATGAATTTATAATATCAGTCACAGCATACTAATATTATATGAACAACTAGAAATGATCTATTCCAGAAATATCATCATAGATTTTGCGATATGATTCCACATGTGACATTATGTTTATATTATACACTAAAATCTTACTCAATAAAGAAATTTGGTCCAAATTCCGAGAATACGAGCATATCCACATGTCCACTGAAGTACGTCAGCACGGGATAGACCTCCAGTCGGGACGGAAGTACAGAGTTTCTCTTAAGTTTTGTGCTGGACAAATATGCTTTCATCCTGTGTACAGCAACGGAGTTACAGTGACCTCAAGTCCACCTGTGCCGGGAACTCTGTCTGTGCAATATTCAGAGGAGGACCAAAAGGTAGAATGACACTGAGGTGATATATTTAGTGCCACATAAAGAGTCATTGCCATTTATTATCACAATATTATTATATTTATATAGAGTTTAATAGTGTTACTGCAGGCTAATTTCATGTTAAGTGCAAAGTGCGCTGTTAATAAAATGTTCTCTCGCCTAATTGTTGACCTTGTTGCCCGAAGAGTTGCTGATGATATGCAGTACTAACAAAGCGATGGATGACGTTATTTAGCAAACCTATTTGACCATTACTAAACAGACTGTATACAACGTTGGAAGAAATATGTGAAAGATAAGACAATTCTTTCTAAATCAACTCATCATGTATACAATTTCAAGTGTACGAAGTATATCGCAATGATTCCGCTTTCTCCTTTTTGATCACTTTCAATATCCATGTCACTGATCTGACCTGTTTTTGTTGTAGATATATGCAATAATTGAGAAATTATATGATCCCGATATTGAGGAAAAGGGAGAGGCAATGAAAGTGATGGACCATTATGAGTGGGCATTTACGGAGAATAGCTTAGCTGGAAGTACATTAACAGTGTGGGAACGGATTAATAATATCGTTCCTAAAAACCTTACTCACGTAAGTCTCTGTCTCTGTCTGTCTGCCTGTCTGTCTGTCTTTCTCTCTGTCTCTGTCTCTGTCTGTCTCTCTCTCTGTCTCTCTCTCTCTCTCTCTCTCTCTCTCTCTCTCTCTATATATATATATATGGTTAATATATTTTATATATTTTCTTTGTCGTTTGTGATCATTCAGAGAACCTCTCTCACTATCGTGAGTTCAAAGCAAATCGTTTGCACTGTAAACATAAAATGTATACAATCATGCTTGGTGACTTGTATTGCCTATACCAGATCGTGTAGGATAGGAATTGAATCTATGTGGTACGATCATACTCATCTCTTATTTGCAGATAAATGCGTAAATTCAATATGAATTGTGCGGGATGCTTCTGGAAAGAAAGAAAGAAATATTGGATAGGAGCATATATAGCTTGTGGCGATAAAGCGGAGTTATTCGCCCTTCCTGAAGATTTAAATTTCAAAGGTGATATGGTTCCCAATGCCTCTCGTTGTTGCATTTAAGTTATTAGTAGTATCCTTGCCAAAATACTCATATTTTTCACTTGTTTGTAGTTGAATCAATCTTTTTCGGTAATTATTTCTGTTCTTTATATTATTGCAGGTGTCCTTTATTATCGATGTGTCAAAGAATGTCAGCTTCACAAAGTGTTGGCAGTTGTCTATAAGAGGCTATACCCACGCAGGACTGTCATCTGTTTTGTCAAGTGATATCAGGTCATGCAGTGAACGGGGATCAGTTAGAGAAAATATTGTTTTGGACGTCACAGGGGATCAAGTAATTAGCAAAGGCAAGGCTTTGATGGTATTTTCACTACATTCGACCGCTGGAGATAGTTAATGCTGCGGCTGATAATTACTCTTACAGGGCAGGACGCATTAATTCTTTAACTGTAACATACACAAGAGGGATGGACATATTTTAAAAGTCTTGCTACATAACAATTTACCATCACGGGAACAGAACTCAACTAGACTGGCATAAGCAATTGTA
Organism: Megalonaias nervosa; assembly: GCA_016617855.1. Taxonomy (NCBI): domain Eukaryota; kingdom Metazoa; phylum Mollusca; class Bivalvia; order Unionida; family Unionidae; genus Megalonaias; species Megalonaias nervosa. Next base: position 13,056 of record JAECUM010063817.1, on the reverse strand, counting down.
AAAAATGAAAATCTTCTTTCCTAAACAGTGTGACGTATTATATTTGTTGCTATGCTATTCAATATGGATTAGAAATTATAACTCTCACAAATGACTGTTCTTTTAAATATAGTACTTGCACTAAAATCCTAGTATGTATTAATGCATTTGCTTGGTAAGCTGAAGTTTCACAGTATAGAAACCAAATTTCTTGCAGAAGAGGATATGTAGCTTACTGGTCTTTACCAATTAAAGTTGGTAGACACGAATGAGATACGGTATATGCTTTCAAGACAAATGCGTGATCTTAATTTCACGAGATAAAGCTAATGAATGGAACTTGTGCTTTGTATTTCTGATGTCGATGCATCCCTATTTGTCACTCTGCAGCGTACAGGGTTAAAATTCAGATAAAGAACGATACCTGTACCACTTGTATGGGTTCCTAAGAGAAAGAAACAAACTGAGACAAATCCATATGCAGATTGGATAATTACGTATAATTTACAATATATCAAAGTTCTGTACTTGTGGGTTTTTGCAATATTTATTATTTAAAATTTGACTGGAAATTATATTGACGTCGTTTGCTCAGGACTACCGCTGCCTTATTTTCCAGCGGGCAGAATATCGTCTGTAAACACTAATATATATATATATATATATATATATATATATATATATATATATATATATATATATATATATATATATATAATGAACAAACTGAAAATTAGTAAATTTAGTCCCAGAAAATTTTTATGTAACACTCTCGAGATAACTGACAGAAACTATCTGATCTATGCACATGTGCTAGAACATTTTATTGTTCGTAATGTTACAAATTCACTAAATTTTCCCGAATATATATTTTTCATTTTTTGTTGCTGCAAACTACAAGGTTAGAAACCGCAACGATCGATGTTCATACCTTGCATAAAAAATAATCCTTTAAAATGAGCAAATTTAACTACTGTCGGAAATATCATGTTTGTTGAAAGCAACATAATTTACAAGATGGAAAATAATGTTATCCGCATAAAGATGCTGATGGTTTAAATCAGTCATATTTAATGTAGATATGCCCCAGCAATGAGCCTTACAATATTAAAATTAACTAGCTGAACAATCTTGATTACACTTCATACCTTTTGATTTCAGGTAATGCAAGACTAATCCTATGAATATTATTTATTCAGAGATGTACTAAAATGTAAGAATCATTATTATCCAGGAGGCAGTATAGAAGGTGGACATGGTCGTGAAATATTCCTCGAGGAAAATGAAGATTGGCATGGAGGAGATGTTGACTACACACCTTACCAGAATATACTTTCAGCGGTTTGGCCAAAATTGAGGTACACTCTGAACTTCTCGCTATGTTGCATTTGCATCACATGCAAACGTTCGAGAACTATCGAATGCTTTTTATTTGTCTATTTGTTATTAATTGTCGATTGTCTATATGTCATTAACTGTCCATCCATAATTTGCCAATAAGTTGATGCAGACTGTTTGAACCATGTAGTAAAACTTCCAATGAGCAAAGAGTTCAGTTTACTATATTTAATGGCGTAATGAAGTTTGACTCAGAACGGACAGGATTATAGTTTGAATCCTACTATAATCTGTTCGGATCGACTACCATTGTGTGCCCTTGGGTAAGTCGCCTCACTCCTGTTAGCTCATGGCAAAATAATATATATGTGTCACTGTGTCGTACATCAGCAATCCAAACTTAACTTAATCACTCCTTCTAAGTTGCATAACACGCGACGATAAAAAGAAAAATAAGATACTTAGGTTAACTGAGATTAACATATGTTAAAACATATTTTATAACAATGTAGCCAAAATCATTTGCACCACCAACGTAAAGCACTAAAATTGTGTTCTTACTGTTTATGCAATGTATAGATTTTAGTTTGATCATAAGTAATAAGCTGGTATAAATGATATCAAATGAAATTTTTACAGTTAATATATCGTTTTCTTCGATGTCTGATATTTGTTTCCAAGATATCCGATGTACTCTTGGGCAGTTCTTGAGGACAAAACAGCTGATCCCACCACCTTTTACAAGTCAGATATTTTACTGAAATTAAAGGACCCCTGTGCCCATCCCGATGCACTGCAGTGTGGTACTACAGGTAAAGTAATTGTTTTTGCCCACATGTAAGCATGATACAATGAATAAGTTCCATGTTAGTCACGTTTCATATTTTCTGGCAGTGTCAACGTGATTTTGTCTAGTCCGCGGGTTTTATTGTATTAAAGCTGCAACAGTAATAGTTCTAGAAACTTATTGGAAGAGCTAGCTTTATTTAATGCAATAAGATGCCCTAGGTATATAGCAAACCAGATCTGAAAGATAACAAATATAACGCTTGTTTACAGAACAAAGTTTGTATTGATTCCGTCATTCATATAAGGTTTGTTTTATAGAAAAATGAACACAAATTGAAATCATATGAATTCATCGTAGTCCAAATATAGCAAGTGTCCAGATCAGCTGTTATATTTGCACAACTATCCGTGATCTTGGTTTCCTTGAGCAACAACAATGACAGTATAGAGGGTTTTGTAATAGTATTATTGTAGTTTGGCATACCAAAGACGTACACTAATGTCTGTTTGTCATAATGTACTATTCCATGCGTATAGTAATATTAATTTCATGATTTCAGAAAACGAATACATCAATGTGAAGTTCAATGACAGTGTGCTGGAGCATGGGAACCGCTATACTATATGCATACATGCCAACAAAACTGTAATCAAACACGAAAAATGGGAGGAGCACATTCCTGAAACGAGTGCCTGCAGTGATGGGGTAACTTTGGATCTAACTCCACCACAGCCAGGTAGAGTCTGGATGGGTGTCCATATTGGCACGCGATATCAGGTATATTTCTGGCATTTCGAAATATCACAATGAGTAAAACAAAACATCACACATTGTGAAAATAAAAAATAACGTTTCCACTAGCAGCAGAGAGGGTGAACAGACTCTGATTGAGGTACCCTGGAATTAACAAAAAATAAAGCTTCCTGCGAAAAACTACGAAATATATAAAATTACGCTAATAAACTCCAACCGACCCCTCTAGCATTTCGATAATTTTCCTGATTTTACTAGAAAATCTTTGTTGCTGACGTTTGGAATTTATTTCCCAATTTTGTTTGTAATTTTCGTAGCTTATCATTTACTCGTCGGGTACTCATCGAGAGAATTAATCAGTCTCGATGGCAACGCCATTGCTGCTGTGTGTGTTTTTCAGTCAAAACTTTTATCGAGACCAACACGATACCTTGACCTAGGATCATGTAAATTTATTGTTATAAATCCAAACGGGGTAGCTTGCGCTTTTGAAAAGAAATTTTTAAACTTGATCATGTCCATATCTCCTGAACACCAAGTTTGATGAATGTTTCGTAACGTATGTGTATCGACTCCATTAAATACAACTAAAACATTGCAGTTATCTCTGATCACTTTAGGTATTTGTGTATACCGCTGGGTAACGTATATAACATCAGTATTTTTATGCCTACCTCGAGAAAATATCCTAGCTGGGTTTGTTTGTTTGTGCAGCATCACATCATCGTATACTACGAGATTATTAATGCGTCCATCGAGATCATCCACAGATGAAACTTCATCAATATTGGTGATAAAATCAACAACATTGACCCCGTCAATGTCATCATCTTCATCCAATGACTTCGCTTCTTCATTAAGATCTTTAAGCACATCATAGCATCGCTGATCATCTACGGATGGTGCTACTAAATATAACTTAACCCAACTGAGCCATCTCATTATCAGATTAAGCAGGAGCTGCGTCTTTCCAGACCCAGATGGACCTATGATAATTGCTCTGATAGAATTTGGTAACGCTGCATAATGCTTGATTGGTTCATGTTTTCGTGTCGCTGAGAAACCAATGACATCCATGTTGTACAAATATAATAAATAATATGAATTTATATTGCGTTCTATGTAGAGCAACTACCCACACCATTGGGTTAACGACAACGATAACAAAAAATAGCAAGCGCGCACTTACAGGCAAATGTGTGAAATGTGGCACATTCAAATACAAATTTATTTCGTCGAAAATAAAAACCGGCGGTGATATTGTTACTTTGCTGGGAAAATTACCAGGTCTTTATGGGCTAAATACCCTGGTGAGAAACAACTTCCTGGATATAATTATTGTGGTCCTGGAACCCGACTTGATATCCGACTTGACGAACGAGATCAACCAAGTCCTGGAGAGTATCCAATAAATGCAATTGATCAAGCGTGTTATGCTCATGATATTGCGTATAAAAATAAGGATTTACAACAACGGCACCTCGCAGACGTGAAGTTGATTCACTCGTTAAATTCTATAAAAAAATAAATCTCTCAGAGAAAAACTTGCTAGTTTTCTAGTAAAATCTGCAATGAAAGGTAAACTAGTCCTAGGGGCCGGTAATTAATCATAGATAACTATTACAATGGAATTGATTTATTATTCCCCGAGAGGATATTGGAGAGGTAAAGCAGCTATTAGTAAACTTGCTGAAGCAGCAAACGTCTCACGTGTTGTTGCTGCAGCGTGGTTAGCACGACAGGCGATATGGCAAATCTATCTACGTCCGCCTAAAAAAATTCAACACGCACATTTTGATGTCAGCGTTCCCAATGAAGTTCATCAAGCAGATATTTTATTTTAACCACACGATACTGTTAAAACACGTAGACGTCGATCACGCACATAGAAATACGAGTTAACTGTCGTTGACGTTGCAAGTAGATATAAAGAAGCAGAACCGTTATCAACTAAAACAGCATCTGAAATTCCATCTGCGTTTGAACGAATTTATCAACGAGGACACTTGCAGGGGCCACAACTATTACAGGTCAATCCTGGCAAAGAATGTCTTGGTGCAGCATCGTCGTTGATGAAAAAACATAATGTCGAAATCAGACGAGGACTTACCGCAATTCATCGTGATCAGGCAATTGTTGAACGATTTAATCGAACACTTGCTGAGAGATTTTTTTGGATACCAGTATGCAGAGGATATAATTCAGGCAGATACGAGATCTCGCGAATGGGTTGCAAGATTACCAAGTGTAATAGCTGCGTTAAATAATGAAATTACTCGTGCAGCTTCTATGAAACCCACCGTCGCGATCACAAAAAAGTATATACCTGTACAACGACGTGAATTTTCCAAACAACCAGTGTTAGGTAATGTGACTGTCAGATATTTATATGAACCCGGTGAACTCGAAGTGGGTGGAAAAATAGCAACTGATCCTATCTGGAGTGTGACCACACATAAAATTTCCAGCGAGGTTAGATCCACAGGTAGACCTGCAATCTACAGACTGGATTCAACTGCTCCTCAACGTGGATTTGTACGTGAATAATTACAAGTAATTCTTGAAGACACACAATTACCACCGCGTTCAGTTCTGTAAACTTGCGCCCCTATGTCGATTGCATTCAAGACAGGTCAGCATCACATTTTCGCGTGTGTGACCAAGACTACTATTCATTCTATCCACGGTAAACTGTCTTGGATTATTATTCGAATACTGCCACAACATATTACAGTTACAACTTGTACAGTGATTATTCTGTTGTTGTTTCAGTGTCATAATAAAATCAACATCGAAATAAAAATCGCGGTTATTTTTTTTGTCAGATTGTCGATACCCAGATAATTTTTTTCTCGACAACTTCGTCGTTTACGATGTCGGCAATTTCTTCGGTTATTACGCAATCCATTATAACCCGGCCCATTTGAGACATTCTTCTGACTCGAGACACCGCGAGATAAACTAAATTTGACCACTCGATCCGATCATCAACGATCCAGATATTTGTATCAGAAATAGTTAATCCCTGTGACGAGTGAATCGTCATAGCGTATCTTAACGTCCACGGAGATTTATCCATCGTTAACGCGTTCTCAACTGCGCTAACATCAACAGCAACAATATCATTAAGAACGAGTTTTTGTTTCTCATTCCTTCCTGGAATATCAACTTTTATATTCTGTTTTCGTGTATCTGCTGGGCGATAACAAAGCGGCACTGGCAAATCCAAAAATCTTTCCTTGTGTAACAGAAATAATTTCTCCTGAAGTGTATCACGAACTATCTTCCGACATGCGACTATCAAATCAGTAGGCTTCCATAAATTCCAAAAATCATTCATCAGAGTTTCTGAAATTATTTCACGCATTGTCTTACAATGAATTCTATCTGGTTGCAGTCTGATCAATCTTTTAAATTCTTTCAGCGGTTCATCAATAACTCTATGATCATCAGTTATCTCCTCATAATAATCTACGAATTTTTTCCGCCATTCGTGTGGAGATGATCCAACAAAAGGTGGTGGTTGACCATGATCACCACACATGATACTCGCAGTATTTCTCGTCAATAACCAATCGAGAAATATTTTTAATACCTCCAGCGATACCGTACAGATCTCATCCCAAATAATAATCTTAGGAATATGTCTCACACCCATTCGCTCAGGAGTCCACGTATCTCCCTTCCATCGAAAGAAACTATGATATGTACACGAATTAACTCCACGTTCGTTCATTTCTCGTGCAAGTCTATGTGTGGTGTCAAAACAATCATATCAGCGCAGTACGAAGTACTGTGTCTAAATAATTCAATAGTACGTGTTGTTTTACCAGAACCACCGCACCCGCTGAGATAAACAGTCTTATGACGGGTTACAGGATCAAACACAGATGGAGCCGATGATAATTCCGATAAATGATTACTTTTATAAAATATTTTCTCTGGTCTGTAATCGGCTGATACAGAATAATCAAGAATTTGTTCTCGTTTTATTCTCCACGATCCCCAATCAGCGTCATTGTAAATTTTCAACTGTTTCAGTGATTCTGTGTATTTTTTATTGATATAAAATGAATCCGTAGCTACTCTAATCGCGGTATCAGGAAATTTGTTTATCATCGATAATAAATTTATCGAAACATACGCAAGCATCGAAGATCTTAAATGAGTAAACTGTGGTGATTCTCCCTCGGTGTAACTCACAAATGTACCTAATTTGCTTCCGTCGGACAAACAAGCATTTTCGCGGTTTACAAATATATTTTTCTCTGCCGCATCAGAAATTATAAAATCCAATTAAGCATCGTCGATGATTAATCTTACCCAATGTCTTTTATGATCATACGATCCACCTTGGGTGAATTTACCTATTATTTTCCTACCGAGATCCTTAGCGAGTTTATTTTCATAATCTGTTATATCAGGATTTTCATCAACGGAATATTTTTTTTTGTTCTGGTAACCAAACTTGTTTCTGCGAATTATACGATATAATCGCCTCACCGAACGTCGAAGATGTGAAAATATCTGAATCAATCATAGATCGCAGTAAAACTATTGGAACCCAGCCTCGTTCTGAAAAATGTCTTCCAAACCAAACATAAACAATCGGATGAAGATTTTGAGCCAACTCGAATGACATAATTTTTGCAAATCCGGTTAAATCGAAACCTGGTAAAGGTCCATTTATCGCCACTCTTGTCATTTCATGTGTCGGATGTCCAAAACGATCAAAATATCTGGAACATTCTCCGTACCCGAGGAAACTTCCGGGATAACATGCAACCATGTCGACGGAAATAACATCTTTGTAATTATATTTCGTATCCCATAATCCGCCATGATCGTACTCGACACAACTACGTTGGATATCTTCCAAAAAATCCCATTTCATCGGAAACCAAGAATTTTTCTTCGCTGCGAAATGTGCAGCAACTGATGGAACAGTAAAACAATTACTCAACAATTGTTCAACAACGACAATATCATCTTATATATTTCATCGCGAGATTTTTCATTTCCTCGTAAAGAAATTCCGTACGATAAAGATCTCCATTAGGCCGAACAAATTGATCATATTTCCCTTCCTCCGAACTTTGAAACAACCAAACAGACACAGGATCGTTCTTACTTATATTTCTGATAAAATCAAACATATTGAAGTTATAGAATTTAACAGTTCGATCTCGTGGAAATGTTGTTACCGATGATGTCCATGCGTGTGCGTTATGATCAGTAATTTCTATCTGAGCTCCTTTCGACGTGTATTTCGACTCGTATAAAATTTCTCCTATTAATGTTTTTACTGTTATGGGGAATTTTAATTTTCTCTCCAAATCCGCAACATCGCTGATAGACGCTCCGGTATCCTTAGCTGTCTCAGCCCAATCATTTATTTTTTTGCGTCTTAAATCAGTTAAACCGTTTCCTCGTTTCGCGTTTGCGAAATGTTCTGTAACTCGCTCAGCAACACAATTCAAGAGACAAAAGTCACCACGAGAAATTTTCATTGGTGAAAGTTTATCGACGTCGGGTTTATCATTTAGTGGATATATTGCATAAACAATTGCCGTTACAGGATACTCTCGTTCATAATAAGGTTTATCAATTCCAGTCAGTATTCCTGGTTTTGAATTTTTATTTATCGTTACAATACCTTCACTATGACCCTGACGAACAGGATCACGTTTGTCACGGATAATCCATGTGTCATCGTCTGTCGCCACGATAAATTTTATCTGAAAAATATATTTTCGTGCAGCGTCGAGACAATTAATAATTGTCGCTGCTTGTTTATCATTCATTGTAGCATCGACAACATCATCGACAAAAGCGATTTTATAGCCAACACCATCGGTATTGCGTACAATTCTGAACGTTGACCATACATGAGCTGCACCATCATCGCGAAATTCTTTCTTGGCTTCACTGATACGATTGATTAAAGTTTTATTTGTTAAAGCAACCAAAGCTCGCCTTGGTAATTGAGGGGTTATTCTGTCGAGATCGAATCTGGCTCTAGAAGGCTTAATTGCCGATAATCTCATAAATTCCTTGATATTATAATTAAGCCAAATATGTGTTTAATTAAACTTTAGTTATAATGTATAATGATACAAGCAAACAATCAGTGCAATTGGTTAATGATAGGATCGTCAACTCCGTGTAACCGCGCATGCGTAAATGGATTCTGTGGTTACCACATACAAAATGTTCGGCTGGGGAGTCTAGGACCAAAACCATGCTTGAAATGTGGTGTTGGGGTCAGAGGAAAAACGCAGTTGTGTGTGCTACATGGTGGTAAAGATACAGAGAACTGAAACGATATTATGGTAAAAAAAATATCGCCGATGGAGTCGAATCTCCTATAAAAATCCCCGAAGACTATCTCGCCAGATTTTCAAAATAACAATTTAGACAAATAATATTATTATACAAATGGAGCAAAATGAATTTGTGAAGCATCCCATTATCAAGAATTATGAAGCATCTCGTGATGGTGTAATCAGTAATTGTCGACTAAAAAACCAGTAGGTACTGTCACTAATACTGGTTATCTCATGTTTTCTGTTGGGGAAAAACATTATCACTCACACAGATTCGTGTTCGAATGTTTTCATGGACTGACCAAAGATGGACTCGTGATCGATCACATCAATTGCAATAAATTTGATAATTTTTATCTAACCTACAAGCTATTACACAGAGACAGAATTCTGTACGAGGGGTTACTGGTATGCACAAAATGGTTGGAAAGAGGGCTGTTAAATCTATAAATATAGAGACAGGCGAGGAAATAATATTTCAATCAACGAATTCAGCTGGAGAATATTTTGATATTCACCCGAATTCAATACAATTTGTCGCAAATAATATAACTAAATCGGCCTTTTCAAAGAAATATAACAAAAAATATAATTTTCATATGTTCCTATAGTATTACATGACGAAGGGAGATAACTCCGTCATGCAACGTTTTCTCCGCTAGAGTAATTAAGCAGTTGTCCCGCTTGCAAGTGCATGATTGTGCCTCGATTGTTTTTTTACTGTTTTTCATAACAGGACAAAATACAGGTAAGTTATTTTTAGCTCTTACCCGTAAGACAGACTTACATGTATTTTAACCTCGCCGATGACATCTTGTGCAGAAAAATATATGTGCGATTATCGAATACAGATATTTTATACGGTATAGTGTTTGGAAAGTGAAATAAATCCACGCTACAGTTTACAATAATTGTGATTTTATTCAGTACAACTGAACGCACATGTAGGTTGTCGTCTGCTAGTACAATTACAGGTAACCTCAATATGAATCACGCGCCGCCCGCCTGTGTACTAATCCAGGTCAAACAGGTATGACAGACCTATATGTATTTGCAGAAATGTGTCTGTCATAAATATTATTATTCTGATCCCGATTCAGATTTATTTTTAGTTTAAATAAATATTTATTAGATAAAGAATTCTGAAGATATTCATACAATTATTTCTGAGATTAAAAAATTAAAAGACAAGGATATAGAATTATTAGAACAGTTAGACACTAATAAAATGATAAATGATTTTGAAGCGCTACAGGAACGGAAATAAGATGGAAAATATACACTAGCAGCCGAGTATCGATTCATTATGTTACTTCAACAGGCCTTGAGACAGTCTTTACTTAATGTCGATGATGAAGATATTCCAAAATTTGTTTTACTTGCAAATTCGATCGAAAAGGTTAGATTGCAATTATCATACGAATATGAAATAAAAAATATTATGAGTTCACGTGTGCGACAGTTGAAGAAAATTTTGTCGATGACTTCGTCATTGCGTGAAACGATTAATGACAAGGTCGCTACTGACGAGGTCACTGAAAGCGCTGTCACTAGTAACTGTAGCAGCAACTAGTTATATATTTAATTTTACCTGTGTATGGTAAGAACTCCAATAGCCGTGGGGTTAGTGCGTCCGCGTATGGATCCACACGTGGAAACTTTCCACATGTTCGAGTTTTGAAAAATGCTAAAGATATATTATCTTGCATTCGGCGACAGATGCTATTATAATTGGGGGGCACCTGCGAGCAGTTGATGATGAGATATACTTGTGTAAGGTGATTGTAAGATTGTAAAAAAAGCCACTATAATTCCAGGTGTAATTCGCCTGGCATCCTCTGAACCTCAAAACACCCGGGGTTCGCCGAGGGGGTGGTTTCATAACCACGCTCGCACTTAGCGATCCAATAATTGCAATGAAAAAGAAAATTTACAGTGAGAAACAAATATAACAATTACCCCGAAGATATATATCCGACGTCATTCAACTTGCTCGTCAGGTACTCTCTTTTGCTATTTTTATCAATTTGTTTTTATTCTGAATTTATTTTGACGCAACAACAAAATGAAATTATATTATAAATTTGTTACTGTTACTGATCAGCGATAAAATTCTTCATTGTTTTGGCCATTTTTGACGATTTTTGGCCATTTTTGACGATTTGTTTTGAGTCATTTTTGGTTGAATTCACTGACTGATTTTTGAATCTCTGAGGGGTAAAATGGGGGTCGGTTTTCTAATTGATTTAAAAAAAATATTTCCGTCGAAACGATTTTCGACGGATGTTTGACCATTTTTGACCATTTTTTAATAATTTTTTTTATCCACCATGGATGTCCTTGGCGAGATTTTTTAAAATCATTTAGAGAACCAATGAGATAACCGACCCCCATTTTACCCGTCTGGGACGAGGAAATCAGTCAGTGGAAAATCATCGTTGGGGTAAATACCCCCGCGATTGTGATTTTGTCGTCGTCGGTGATGATTCAGATTCTGATTATAATATTTATTCTGATTCTGATTCAAATTCAAATTCAGATTCAGATTCAGATTTTTGTTTATTCTCCATTAATTCACATTTTTTACCACATCGATGACGTCATCGATAATCTTACTACAAAATTTGTTTAGACAATAATAACACACCATCAATTGTTGTGCATGGGTTAGTTTTTCTATCTCTGCAATTATTACCGATGATTTCGTCGACGATTGCATCACTGATTATATTTATTCGTGTAATTTTAATTCGTTGACGATCTTGGAGTTCTACGTTGACGCCGATGACGAAGTCATTGTGAGCGTACATACAGACTTATTGCCAGAACTTCCTGACGTAGGTCAAGCAAGTGTTTGGCCTGGTCAGTAAGTCTGAAATGTATCCGTGACAACAGCGGATTATGACATCGCAGATAAACCGGATTAACGGGCACTGACACAATTAACAACCCGGAGGGTAGTTCGGGGGTAAATGAATATAAGATATATCCCTGTTGTGCCAGGGTGGATTTGTCAACGTCGACGAGATAACTTCCATCGATGGCGTCACACACCAAATTAACTGCGATCGTCGATGTGATGTTGACGATGCCCGGTGATACATGACGACCTCCTCCTAAGGATCATTGTCATGTCTGAGAATAATTGCAGGTGGAGATATTTTTCTCCATGCCGTGATAATTTTTGGAAAATTTTCATCAATCATGTCATTGACGGTTTTTCTCAACACGTCAGAGTTATATTCCGGTATTACAAATGTTAGTAATTATTTTTCTGTCATTTTAAAATGATCGAGGAATAATTGTTTAACATTTATTCCTCGTATACGGTATTCGAATGGAGGATTAACTCTTTGGGTAATCACTGTTTCGACGATGATTTTGTTTAAATACTCAAGGTCTGATGCAACTTGGTTTAAATGTTGTATAGTTTCAATGATTTGTTGCTTCACATCATCGCTGTAATTTTGTGTTATACTCGAAAATAAGTTTTGCAGATTATCGCTTTCTCGCTTGTGTTCGGATTTATTGTTATCAGAAAAATACAAATAAATCTCATCGTTGAAAACCCAATTTTTATTGCTGTCAAGAATAAAAATTGGAATAGTGAATTCAGGAAGTTTTTCACCGGTAGACGCGGTGAAAGTTTTTACTGAGCTCGCGGTTAATCCTCTCATCCATGGAAGTCCTCTTCGATATTCTGGCAATTTTAAAAATATTCTTTTATCTGAAACATAATCAGCTCGTTTAGGTTCTGAAGGTCCTTGATAAATCGATGGACCTTCTGGCCTTCCTAATACAGATCTGATTGAACTTTGGTATATATCTACGGCATATTCCGGCGTTGATATTTCTATTGCGGCTGATAAA
>JAECUM010063816.1:0-14972 GCA_016617855.1 Megalonaias nervosa | reverse complement strand
AGATCTAAATTAATTAAGGAGATAAGAATCCCAACAGTTTTAAAATAAAATTATGCTGAATAATTGTTGAGTTCTACTGGTTAATGGGAAAGATTGAATGGACAGATAAACTGGGATGGGCATCAGATCGATGGATAACAAAAGATGATTCTTTTATGGCTGATAGATCTGAATATTCTTTTGAATCCCTCACACATTACACAAGGCAGTGATGATACGTTAGACAGAGTAATGCTACGTTAGACAGAGTAATGATACGTTAGTCATGATGTGTTAGACAGAGTAATGATACGTTAGAGTCATGATGCGTTAGACAGAATAATGATACGTTAGAGTCATGATGCGTTAGACAGAGTAATGATACGTTAGAGTCATGATGCGTTAGACAGAATAATGATACGTTAGAGTCATGATGCGTTAGACAGAGTAATGATACCTTAGCCTCAGATAACTTTGTTGTATGCAGTGTCTAAATGAGTTCTCTGATACAGATCTTCTCTCTCTCTCTCTCTCTCTCTCTCTCTACAATTTTGTGTTATTTCCTTTGTTTCTGCAGCAATTTTTCAACTTCAGATAGCGGTTCTGTTTGATTGGTCACGTTTTCGATCCTAATGTTTAAGTTACTCCGTTGCCACACATCCTATTTATTCCTCACTATTACTCTTGTCTGTCCTTCCGTTGATCACACCACATCTCTCTCTCTCTCTCTCTCTCTCTCTCTCTCTCTCTCTCTCTCTCTCTCTCTCTCTCTCTCTCTCAATTAAAAAAAAATTAACTGCCTGAATTTAAAACAGTATGTCCATATCTTATACGATATTCCATGTTTGTCCTTGTAGACTTCCTGGAAGATTGCTTTCAATAGATATAAAACTTCCATGAAACAAAGAGTACACGTACACCGTATTACAGATTAGACTAATTAATTTAGCTTTGGTTACATATATGACTTTTCTGTAAGGAGACCGTGGATGAAACCATTAATATACTGCAATTCAAATTTTTAAAAAAATCAATTTGCTTACATAAAATTTAAATAATCTCATATTTTTAATGGTATCAGATTGCATAAGACTTATGTGTATTTGGGTCCATGGGATATAACTAAATGTAAATAGCTGAAAAAAAGCTATAAGGAGACAGGACAAATAGAATGACTACAAAAAGTCGAAACGATGGCAATTAGGAGTCATTTCTCTTGAAATTGAAAATTGCAACCAAACCAACAAATGTGATACATGTGCGAGGAAAGCTGCAGTGACCTAATTTAGTGCACTCTTTACATCACAAGAGGAAACTGATTAAGGTATGGACAATAAAGTATTGTATTTGTCACTTTCAGGGTATTTATTGAGAGAATTGTTAAGAAATAATAAATAAGAGACAATTATGCTGGAAATGGAAGTAATGAAGAGAGATTCTAAGAAGCACACATACATTTACAAAGAAAATGTAGCCTCATTGCTTAAGAGTATGCAGCTATAAATTATAAAATTATAATATATTTGCATTATATTTTCTTTTATTAAAAAAAAAAAAAGAAAGAAAAAAAAAAGAAATTCAACATATTTACAAAGTCAAAGTTTGTGTCATCCGCCACTTGAAAAAGGACATATTGTATACTTTTACTGCTATTAACATCAAGTTAGCCAGACAAAACATTCACCAAACATTTGATACTTGTGTTTTGTTTTACGTTCAACAGTATATGCCCGATAGTCCGTAAGTATATTTACACATGAGAAATTTGATGAGAGGAATTGGAAAAGATCGATAACTCTGGAGGAAACTTGAAACGTGTTCATGGAACAAACTCACACCCCACAGCAGTGCCTGAAATTTGACCTAAATGCAAAACTTACCCAGATGTACAGACGGGTGGCCAGACAAGGACAACAATTTACATATCGTATTAGTAGTGGGTAACAATAAAAATAATAAAAGCATACGAATTTGGTACTTTTACACCGTGTATGTAGATTGGCTGGCGAGCTATGAAAGTTACAAGAAACAAATTGGAGGAAGGATAGATTGATGGGAAAAACGGACGACCATGATGAATACTGCATGTAGTCAGAATGATCCTAAAACGGTAAATTTGCTTCTGCATACATTTTATATTCCCAAATTTTCCAAGAGCTTCCTGGAAAAAAGAAAACAAATTTTCTAGCCGGTGACCAATTCATTCAGAATTTCATATATATAGTCGTTATGTTATTAAGGTATTTTCGCAAAATAAAGGACTAATTATGTATTTCGTTCAGTAGGAAGTTAGGTTGGTGAAGAAATCATCTTCCAGAGTGATAAATGATAAATTAATCTGGCTATAGGAGTGCATTTGTTTAATTAGTGACGATTTTATTGTCAGTCAATGCAAAGAAACACAATATATTGTCTACCATGGTCTACCGATTACCCAGTTAATACATTAGTATTCAGGGCATACAGTTTTGGTAAATATAAAATGGCGAAACAAAGGCCATTTCAAACTTTCATTATTGTTATGGATGACATAGAAGGTCACATTAGGTCAGTTTTGAAATTTTCTTCAATCAACTTCGGGCCAATATACATATGTCTTATTATTTATTTCATAAACTAACGCATTTTCTCAAAAACTTAAAAAACTCCATCAATTTTGTTCTTTCCTTCCTTTCCTTTCCTTTCTTTTAAAGAATTTAAAACATTCTAAACTGATTCAATGGCGTCACTAGGGGCTGCGGACCACACCAGGTGACACCATCAGAGGGGGTGACACCAAAATGACTGTCTATAAAATTTTTAAATTTTTGTGTAGGAAGGAGGTCCATGGGGGTGACACCGTGAATTACCGACATGACTGTCTATAAAAGTTTTGAATTTTTGTGCAGGAAGGGGGTCCATGGGGGTGACACCATGAGTTACCGCACTGGGTGACATCTTCGGAGAGGCGGTTTTCAACAGGAAAACATCGAAATGCCCAAGCTGTGCTGGCAATACAATGTCAATAAAACTGAAACTAATGACGAGCAAGGCACAGAAACAGTTTGGTAAGGATATTGCCGAGCTGGCCATTAAGATTTTAAATTAGAGAAAGAAGTTAGATTGATTAAATGCAAAACTCGATGGATAAGAGCGAAGAGTCCCCGCCTGATTCACGTCCCTTGAGTAGAGGACCTAATCCCACACCACTCACAGCACATGTGACGTAGATAAGGAAGCCGGCAGTTGATATTCAAAGACCGCCAGGCTTTGTAGATCGTCAGGGCATATTCAGCGCGGTTGTGAAAGATTATCGTTCCAACGTGTCTGAAGATCAGAAGCTCGGAGCTGACGTCTTGGCATATCTTAATGCCATGGTGCCTGGAGCGCAGGACGTTATCGTTGAGGAGCTCAGGAACTTTGGCGGGAACATTCCTCGTATTGACAGCACAGATGGAGAAAGCACTGATCGGCTTACAAAATATCTATTACGAATAAGCTTTCTAGCAGGGAGCGTCGAAATGACGGCAAACTTTCATAGCGATCCTGCTATCGTACCGAGCATTGACAAAGTAGGGATTCTGGTTTCCCAAGTTAATGCCGTCATACCGAGGCACACTGAAAATTACATGCGCGAAGGGTCTGGATTGGTGTATTTCTGCTGCCAGGTGCTAGACTTCAACTAGTTTCGAGCTCAAAACTACGCCAAAAAGCATTCAGTCACAATGGAATATCAATGTTAGAGAAATACCGACAATCTCTGTTTCGAGTGGGTCATGGTGTCGGCTCTATTCCCATAACTTTCTGTCAAGGTTGGTGATAATGACAACTGTCACAAAGAAACTATCTGGATAAAGAACTTAAGCCGTCTTGTATGCAAGTATAGCAAGTACTACGACAAGAAGAACGTCTTCCGCAGGTGCTGACATTTTTTCAGCCAGGACGACATATTGAAAGCCCACACTCAAGACTGCCTGGTTGTAAGCTAAACGCCAGAGCACGTGCGTTTAACAGAGTGTTTAACAGCATTATATCATTCCAGAACCACCACAGCCACATGTGTAATTCCATACATCATCTATGAGAGATTTTGACGTGTTCGAAGCTTACCGCAGAAACTCGCTCCAAATCACTATTACAGTTTGCTTGGTATGAGCTGAGATGTCCTCCTGAAGAAGACTGATGTTAAGCTCAAGCTGCTTACAGACATCGATATGCACCTGCTTATTAAGAAGGTAATCCCTGGTGGCATTTCGATCTTGAGCTGCCGTCAAGCGAACGTCAACAACCCAGTTCCAGGAATTGATAGCGAAAAGTTAAACAGATGGATAAACTTCCTTCTCACCAACAACGTCCGTGAAAGTGCTGTGATACAGTCTACGAACAAGAGGTTTTAAGTGGGTTGACACTCTTTCTTTTCTCAAATCGATTATGGCAGACACACCAAAGGGTTACTGGTACATTCGGGTTCAAAGGACACACAAACACCAAGTAAGGGTCCTACATCTTTATATAAAATAAAGCTAAAATCTTCACAAAAACCAAAACCAGTGTTGCTTACAGTACCAAGCCCAGCTACATATTGCCTGCTCTCCCACTCTGCTCTTGTTTTAGTAAGGGTTAGAGATAAGGAATTTTTAATTAATTTAACATCTGTGCCTTATCCAAGGGTATGAGCTGGTCCAGGCTCAGTTAGCCAGTTAGCCATGGGAAGATAAACAACAGGACCGAACCTGTTGAAAGTCTCTGGTATCAAATATCTCTGGTATCAAATATGCTGTCAGTATTAACAGCTAGAATCTGATACAGGCACTGAGAGTGAAATCATACTGATAACAGTTACACTCTCGAAGGTAACCTCGATCACCCTGAGAAGCTTCATGACGGGCACAGCAACGATCGGCTGACCCCAGAGGTACTGTACATCCCATACAGCTGGCTGAGTGACTATCTTCGCTGTTTAGTGAAGCGAGTGGAGGCTAAGTTCACTGGAAGCACATAGATGGTCCCCTGCCTACGAACAAAACAGCACTATGAGGTCCATTACCGAAACTTCCAGCTCTACACCAGACTCGGGATACGCGTCGTCAAGGTCCACCGTGATCTGGAATTCGACCAAAGCTCGTAAAAGGCACCATACATCCAGATCAACACGGATATGGGAACCACGGCGAAGTCCTTCTGAGAAGAACTTCCTTAATCTGGTAAACAAATCTGTCTTTGGGAAGATTATGGAAATCCTGACAAAGCGAATTCAAGAGGATCATGTCCAACACGACGGCAAGCGGAAAAGTTGCCCCGTCTAAATACCAACTCAGCGTAAAAGACGCGAAAAATCTATATCGGCAACATCTTTGTAGTTCACTCCAAGAATGCCAACTTTAATCTCAACCACTCCATTTATACATGCCAGGCGACCCTTGACAAGAGGAAGCACCTAATGTACGACGTCTACTACAATCAAGTAAGTGCGCACTACGGCGATACGTCGTGACTGTTGTATACGGGCACCGACAGCCTGATGCTGAACATCGAGACGGCCGACCTATAGCGCGGTATAGGCTAAGACAGACACGAATACGAAATGAGAGATTGAAAAATAGAACATTAACTCGACATCACCTCCAGCACAAACGTTTGTTGGCAAGATTAAGAACGAGTACTACGTCAGGCCATTAATTGAGATTGTTAGCCTCCGCATCAAGGTGTACTCCATTGTGGTCGTTGACCAAGAGATACAAGAGGCCAAAGGCGTCATGCGGTTGGTTGTCTTAGTGGATCTCTGGGACTACTTCTGCTTGCAGGAGCTAAATGAATTCTGGAACAAAATGACTGCCATTTGCGGTGATCACCAGAAAATGGGTGTGTATAGAATCGTCAAGACAAGCCTCAGTCCGCGTGACACCAACAAGCGAAAAGCACCAGACGGTATTATTATGCGAGCATTTGGAAACTACCTCACCATGCAAGAACAGCACGCCTCTGCAGAGAAGTATCCCAATGTGCTCTTCGACTTTGGCAAAAGACAAAAATATCCTTCGGTTGTATGGGTATATTTAGCCATAATATGGCCTGGCAACGTCTAGTTAGATTTTGGTAACTTGTGGCAGATTTTGGACCGCTGCAGCACCGATTCAGCAACCTCGTGGGCGGGCGGTGGTATACTGCCACAAGCTTAGTATCCCTTGAGGTTTCTTCGATACCTATTCAGTTAAACCTACAACTGTACAGCACAAAATTGGCATTTGCAGGGTTGGCAGAAGTACTTGCAAGCTGCGAAACCGACAGTGACAAGTTCACCGACGACAAATCCTTTTTTGTACATCAGTAGCTCAGGCAAGGGAGGGTAGAAGTTTAGAGCTTGGGCTCTGGGCCAGTCTGTGGTATGTAGTCCTTTTCGCCGATTACGTGAAAGCATTCGCGAGCGGCAACGCTAACGTCCTGTAACTTATTTGCAGCATGTCTCACGTCTCGAAGCCGCTCGTTGGGATAGTTGGGCCAGTCAGATCTCTTGCGTGAATGTGGATCGGAGCCTCTTGAAGAGATTCAATTTTCCTATCGTGTCGCCAGCGCTCATTGTCTGCTTCCTTGGAATTTAACATCGAGAAGAGGTATCCAGAGCCAGTAAAAGCAAGGGCACTGACGATCGCCCTTCCTACCATGAGTGTAACCGTGGCCATCAACAGGTCTGTTCTATTACGTTCGCCTGGAAAATACTTTGCTTTATCAACACATCTTATGTCACATGTGAGAGCGACGTGATGGCAAAAATGCCACTGCTTTGTCATCGAAATCGAACCCATTTTGCAACAGGCGTCTCGCTATCATCATGCTGATACCGGATTCTTCAGCCCAGAGGCACAGTGTACCGCTACCGCTCCCGCTGAAACTCCTGACTACAAACTGGGCAGTTCTAACAAGGCCGGGAGAGGCGCTTGGGTCGCCTTAAATGCCATGTAATAACGGCTGACACTATCACATCAGTCTGTGGACCAACCGCGCCAAATGTAACAGGTTAAAATCTCTGGGAAACAACGATTTTATTTCAGCGGCGACAACCCTGATATCACTATACCTGTCGCCGGATTTTACTTTATCCTCCTCCACGGCAGCTGTGGCAACGGGTCGGGGGACAGCCAGGGACAGACCTTGGGTCAGAAACGGTTGTTCGGGTGGTTCTGTTATTTCCAAAGTTAATGTCCTTTCGTCGTACAGCACACAAGTTATTATGAATTTCAGCGAGACTTGTCATGATCTCCTTGCGAGCACCGTCTCTTCCGCTGTCTATTGTTGATAAGTTTGCCACTTCTTCACTCACAGCCGAAGTTTATTCCTTGTGTGATGCAGTCCACATTTCGTTTTTCATGGTTGTGTATTTGTCAACTCTATCAAGGATAAGGTTGAACTCTCCCTCGTAGACGGCATTGTCACGAAGCGCCTTCGATATGTAGTCCGAAATAGCATGGAGTTTTGTTTCAGTGAAGACGCAGACATCATCATGCTTTCTTACTTTCATGTATAGTTGCCGGCTGATAATGCTTCAAGGTACAGAAATCAAACCCCAGTTTAAAGCTGTGATCTCAAGGGGAATTGCAAAAGTGGGGAGTGATTTAAAAGTTTTCAATATTTCAATGCCGCCACACTGATGCAGAGAAATACAGCAGTCAGTGTACTGTCAACACCATTCAATGTGGGTTTCATCCGTACTGCTGACGTTGCCTTAACTTCGGGTCCCGCGAGCAAAACAGCTGTTTGAACGACACACAAATGTTGTGTAAGCGATCGATTTTTGGGGTGGTGGTGGTTTTCACCCGCTTTTTGAGCTCGTATGAGAGTACGACAAGGAAGCTCACGAGCCATCTTTATTCGGTATGGCGTGGAGAACCTCAGCAGAAGCTCGTGCATTACTAGGGACAGGGCTAATATCGCATTCCTCCCTTGTTGCGTAAATCCCTAAACCATGCCACGGCTTGATCTGACAGTCAAATTCATCAAAGGCACAGAGGAGCACACAATGAAAATTTTGTAGAATGATGCAAATGTTACGAATTTTCTAAATAAAACCCACAGTTTAAGTCGAGGGAGGACATTTAAAAAACAATGGAATGTCGGGTCGCCAAGAGCGTTGGACAAGCCCTTATGTCTCTAGGGAGTCTACCTCTTATGCATAGTTTTCCTCCTGGAAAACGCCTCTCTGCGGAAACGAACTAATTATTTTCCATAGTCTGCATGGCCGTATTATCACATCATTACTGCTCCGTTTCACCCGGAACTAATACATGTGTGGACGAACAGACATTACTTTCACGCATTGTGAGCAAACATCTGGCTGACGTCATCGCGTCAAAAGCTAGAACAGTCTGTCTGTATATAGTAGGGTATGGTCTTTGCACTTTCTGAAACAGAATTTTGCTGGCTTACTTGTCGGTATTTCTGGCACAGCTGTGTCGGGAGGATCTACTCGTAACACTAAATGTGGAAGGGAGGATGGAAACTAATCACTGTGAGAGGGGATCAATTCTTCCACTCATTAACGAGACGTGTTTTTTCCAACAAATTCTCACCTCTGCTCCGGTAGAGAGGGTGGGGGAGGGGATGGGCGGTCTCGTTTTGGACCAGCCCATTAGGGATGACTAGTACAGGACAACATATTTAAGGTCTCTTGAGATATTATGGACCAGCCCTTTGTGGGGGCGGGTCGAAAATGCCTATTTTAGTATCCACTCACTGTCCAAAACATATATAGAGTTGAGATGACAGAAATAATAAAACCCGATCCTTCAGCTGGACCTTAAGGTAGGACCCCACATGTGGTCAGCAACAGACTCACTGAAGAATATGAAATGCATCGAATGTACAACATTACATCACATCAAAGTACAACTCTTTATCATGTACATCATAATTCACACTGCTGCCATAATAAATGTGCTCTGTATTTATATTAACCCCATGTAGAGTACCAATAAACTCCCATCCCAACCCAACATTGACCTCTACCTCTCCATCCCCATCACGTATTTACACACTTTCTGAAAGATTGTTTGTTTATGCCTTATGCACAGATAATCCCATCACACACTTCTAAACTAATTGACAAAGTTGCCCACCCAACCCCCATACATGGGGCTTATTACAGGAGAAAGACTGTATAAACATTACAATGCAGAAATTTGCATTAGGTCAGAATCTAATCCACTCTTTAATTATTTTTCTTTTCTTTGCATGGGGTCAAGGTCTTTAGCAGTATCAACATGTTGAATTAATTAACTTTAAAACAAATTTCCTCGACAATCAAAGCTAAATCTATTCTGTAAATAGCACTGATATGTTGTATATGAATTTCCTTCAATATCTTATATGGAAATGTGTGGTTTAGCCTGTTCTTAATATATGTACTTCGACCAGTATAACATAATGACTCTAATCCAAACCTTTCATTCACGAAAGCTGAGGGTAACCAAAAAAATACTGTGTCATTCCTAAATGTTACTAGGTGGAGCAACAAATGGAAAGTTAATGACCTGCCCCCCCCCCCATCCCAAATGGCTGATCATTTTTTAGGGACCTCTAACATATCACGGTGAGGGAACTGTTAATCTGAAAGCATTCAATTTAGAACAAAGCTAGTGTGACATGTGGCAATTGCGGAGAGGGAATTCATAATCTGGAAGCTTTCAATTTTGAACAAAGCTGGTGTGACATGTGTCAATTATTTCCAATCGTAAAAATGAAGTTTGATGATCCATTTTGAAATGAAACATTAGATGATTACAGTTTTGTTACGTGGAATGATGAGCAATGAGCCACACATTAGGTGTCATTAAGCATTCTTATCACATTCCTCCAAAAGGAAGCGAAATCAGTCTGTCATAAAAAATGAAAGTTGACGATCTTCATTCAATGTAATTTCTTATCATTTATAAACATTTTGAACAAGATTTATGTAAAAGGAAACTAAATATTTATGTCACAAAACTCTGAGTTCATGTTTGTTTTTCAGCATTACATTACTTTCTTCATAAATTACATCAATCTTAAACATTAGCAGTAATGAAGCTTAATAGTACGCGCCACATGGGCTCCTCACGGGATTCCCGTATTAAACAAGTTCTAAAAATTATAGCCACATTTCGGGCACATAGAGGTGCTACTTGTATACCTATCAATTGCTCATAACCCCAAACGGGAATTTAACATTAATAATATAAAGTTACAGTTGTATACATTGTCAGAAGTGATTGACCTCAATACGGAATGAGCATTAATTCGTATGTTTGGAGCCATAGTGGTACTGAATATAAACGTAAGGGTTTTGGGCCTCAGGAACCCTACATGCAAACTATGGGTTTGGAGTCATAGTAAACATATAAGATGCTTATATTCCCAAACTGGAATTTGACATAGAGGCTATAAAATAAATACTATATACGTTGTAAGAAGTTGCTAACCTGAATATGGGAACCAACGTTACGATGTAGGTTTGACGCCATAATGGCGCTGGATGCAAACGTATGGGTATAAGAATATATGAACATTCATGAGAAATGTAAAGTTAAAAGTTTTAGATTACTATCCAACACACCACATTTTGATATACTATCCAACATACACCAGACTATACAATGGAAGGAGTAGACGTGTTTATACACACACTGTTCTAACATACATGCAAACATGATATTAGGAGGTAGAAGTGTTGTTTGACACAATTTACCTCCCCCACCACCAATAATATTAAAAAAATACGAAGATACTAATACACAAGGATAGGAGTGTTTATAGACATGCTATACTTACAGACATACAAACATTCCATCACACAAAAGTAGGAGTATTTACAGCAGATACATACTATCACATGCAAACATGCGCAAGAGTGTCTACAGATATACTATACCCAAATCAACATACTATACCAAAATATAATAAAGGGGTAAGGGGTTTCTTGTTTTATTTTTTATTTCATATTTTTTAGCACAGCCATATACATACTCAAACATAAAAACAAATATATGTCGACAATAATTTTGAGCAATATATCTCTAGAGATCTGGTGGCGGTTGGTTTTCTGACACCACTCTACCTTTGTGATTGTACATTCCTGGCGGGGCACCTTTGCCTTGGTGGAGACAAGGAACTTAAAAGGTGGCTATTTGACCTTTTTTCCCAATCGTTTTTCTGTTCATCAGAGATCTAGATTTTAGCTCCTCTTGCCTAATCCCTTCTTAGATCATCAACCAATTTTGGTTCAGACGTTCAAAGTCCTTTTCTCCCCTGTTCCGCTCCCCTGCCATCTTCTCCTCTGCCAAGGCTGCCATTATATTTGCCAATTCTTTTCCATCACTTTTCTGACGAACTCCTCTATCTCCTCCTTCCGACCAAGGAGGTGCTCTACTCACTCCATCAAACAGATAGCTTGTATCAACTTTCCCACTTGGCATATTGGGTTGTCATTTTTTTTCTTTCTTCATCTTATGTCTGCACACGATCGCAGGGGAATGGTATTACCGACTGACTGTATTTGAATTAAAGATGTTTGCGCCTATTCGGGTATGTGTGTTTGGGTATTGTCCACACCGTCGGCTATTTAAGTTATCGTACGGTATCGAAAACACTAGTAGAATCGACCGTTTGTATTAATGTCTCTCATAGGAGCGAGAGAAGTGTATTCACCCAGAATAGTAAACAAACCGAAACAAAGAGTAATATCGATCGTTTTGAATTCAGTAAAGTAAATTTTTAGACGAGGAAGGTACACTTCGCCGAGTTCTCCCAGTTCTTTGCCAGACAGATCGTTTCGACATGATGTTGAACATGAAAATAATATCCCGTAGGAATAATCATCGTATAGATGGTCATTTGAATTTTTGCTGGCGAGGCATGTTTACCGTCGACAAAAATGTTTTGACCTTCGTTGACATTGATGGCTTACGTAGGATGCATAATTTCTAACAAAGCTACTTCCTGATCCAGTTGTAGTGACTGAGATAATTTGACTATGAAACAACAAAAGGTGTGTTGTGAAACACATCCATATAACTATCACTAGGTAATGTTACATAAGATTGGTTATTCATAATCGATGGTTCTCATCTCCGTGGAGTCATTCGTTATCAAAGGATGATTTTCCAAATGTTCCAAATGAGTGAAATATTAACACGTTTGACAAATGGAATGTAGTAGTAAAGAAATTCATTCATTAGCTCACCACGCATCACATCCGCAGGAGTTTTGTTTCGATGCGATACTTCTTTAAAAGGTTTTTCATTCATGTAAGTTTGGAGCCTTTCCTTGGACTTCATTCGGCGGAACTTGGAGTATAACTGCAACATTGTAGGCATAAGTCGTGGCATGCAAAATCTTACAGGAGGCAGGTAGTTGTTGATCAATATCTAATCATTTGAACTAATTGCCTTTTTATAACATTCAGATACCAATAGTCAAAGCGTCTATATCGTACATTGTACAATTGTTCTTTGCACTCATTTGTCTCTGTAAATATGTTCTCGCAGCTACAAAGGTAAACTACGAATTATCTCATCTAAAATATCCATATCCAAATAATTCTGACCCGCCAATGGAAGTTAGTGATATCATACAGACAACCTGACATGTCCCAGGAAATCTGTATCTTTATACTCCCTCTGGTGGATCTTCACACCACAACCGAAACACTATTCTTTGCCTCCTCTTCCCAAGTGACTCCGGCGCTGGCTAAAGTTTTGGCAGCTGGTAATCCATCCAGATATTTGGGTCATTTTTGAACGTGTTCAATCGACTTTCAAAGACATAATGCCAAGCAAAACCACGGAACATGTATTCTCATTTGATTTGTAAATCTAGATGAGCTAATGGTATCCAAAGTTGTGCATGGATGACATCCATAGATAGGCATACTAACGGCAACACCTTTTGCTAGTAAAGCAGAAGGGTCGTGTTGCAGCACTTTAGCTAATAAAGCAGTAAGGTTGTGCTGCATCGCTTCGATAGTAGAGGAGCGGCAAGGTGATACTGTATCGCTGATGTCGAAGGGTACGACATCATTCTGTTCGCACGGCATAGCATTACACTAGACTGTACCGAAATTTGAGCCTGCAGTGGGTCCCTCACTCTGTTGCTGTGACAAATTTGTCGCTATCGATGAAAATTTGCACTCAAAACTGAACTTTGAGTCTGTGACTCCATCACTGAGCTGTGTTGAACTCATCTCTCTAGGTCGATGCTGGTTTCTGGTAGAAATAATCTTCAGGAGCTGCTGAACGACATCCTTTATTGGCTGATCTTTCGTCTCTTGGTCTGTAGTGGAAGCAGATCGTGTTGGCTCAGGTTAACTCAGGTCGCTTTCAAAATTACTGTTATGCACTTGTGCTAACACTGAGCATATGAGGCGACGCCGAACTCGTCATCGTCTCTGCTTCTTATGTTACTCCTCAGCAAGGTGTGATATTTTCATTTTTATTCCAAGTTTGGCTTGACTAGGGAACACACTCTCTACCTATATAGTGAACTTCTCATACTAAGAGAATTCATTCGTTCAGCTTTCAGTCTGAAAAGATGGAAGAGTCAAAACGGAATTGCACTTCTCGTCAGAAATCTACAGACAGCCATTCCAAAGTATAATTCCAATTAGCCTACTATTCCAATCATCCAAATATTTAGATACTTGCTTATCTGTCATGAGAAAGAACATTGGGATCCTGAATGTCCGCAACGTCAAAAAAGGAACACTTAAAGCAGGATAAAACAAAGATAAAAGTAACAATATCTGCTATCATTGTCAGGAAAATCATTGGTCTTCAATGTCTCCAAAGAAACAAACAGAAAAAGGAGAGCGAGCGGTTTTCAGAAGCTAAAGAAACAGCAAAATAAGTACCCATACCTGTAAAGAAATTTGAAGAAGGCGAGACAAGTACCAGAAACTGAAGAAGAAGAAGAAGAAGAAGAAGAAGCCATGCCAGTGAAGAAAATAAAAGGAGCAAGACAGTGAAAGAAAGAGGAAAATGGATATTTATTCTGACTCTGATTTGACAAAAACAAAACAACCAAAAAACAACAAACGAAAATGCAAGTGTCTCGATTATTATTCTTTTAGTATGTATATCATGGAGGGATTTAAGTTTTATTTTAGTTGGTAATCATAATATAGTATCTCATGTCTAAAAGATATAGATGGCCCTGAAAATGACCATTGGCCATTTTAAATATTTGGGGGAGGGGTTTCTTCATAAAAATCGATAAACTTGAAAAACCATTAGCCGTAACTGATTAGCCGTAACTGTCTTAATCTTTTTTCACGACCAAGTATTACTCATGTTGCTGATGCTGCTTTAGTAGTGGTAATAATAACTACTGGTGGGGTCCAAGTGACGGTGAGTGTCGATGTAGCCATAGAAGGTTTAGGTGTCTTGGATTGTTAAGGGCTCTTTCTCTTCGGCTGGGCTAAATACGGCTGATACATTTCTCTCAGATGCTTTAACTCCACCCAAATGTCTTGTAACAAACTCACTGTTTTGTTTTCATTATCTTCCTTCTGTTCACATACAAAGATGTTCCTCTTCTTTTCTTCTTTTTTTCTTTCTGTTCTTGAGAAAATACTTGTGCTTCTTCTTTATGACGTCGCAAAAATACTCTCCAACTATTCGTTGTGTATCTTTCCGAAATCATCGTACACTGGCAATGGTTAAGGTGTACTGCTACCATAGGCAAAATGTCTTGCGGAAACGATAAGGAGTCAGCCAAAGCTAAATTGAGGTCATCCTCTTCTCGATAAAGAATATTGCCTAAAGCAGCAGCAGCAGCAGCAGTAGTAGTAGTAGTAGTAGTAGTAGTAGTAGTTGCTGCTGTAGTTGTACTATCACTCCGATTATACAATATGTCCACGGCAGGCGCACCCAAACATATCGTCTTCATTTCGGTTAAATGTGTTGTACTCGAACTATCCCGCAATGGTAAAATTGTAGGAACGCTCCTGCACACACACACACACACACACACACACACACACACACACA
>JAECUM010063813.1:0-17367 GCA_016617855.1 Megalonaias nervosa | reverse complement strand
TATATGGGAGAGAAAGATAGAGAAAGCGACAAAGAGACAGACAGATTGACAAACAGATCAGGGAGACAGAGAGAGGTGAGAGAAATACATAGAGAGAATTCGAAATATACTCCAAACAGAACGGAAGATGATTCGACAAGAGAATGCTTGATAACATCAGGCATAATTAATAGAAATAATACTATTATACATGTTAGATGATTTTAATGACTGTGCACATAAATGGGAATTAATTATTATATCGCCATTCGAGAATATCTGCTGCACAGAAGTGCATACAGGACCGAGTTAGTAGCAGCATGCTTTCTGTGATGTGTGCTTGGAATATTAACTGGAGCGTACAGGCAAGGGTAAAGTTTACTAGCGAACCTTGGGTCGAATTTCCGTAGAGAAGGCATTTAAATTCTCAAACCTGTATGATAGTATTACATATATATGTATATGTGATTTTCATGGTCGGTATAATTACTTTGGCTTGGTATGTCTCAGAGGTGTATGTCAGCTGATTAAACTGTTCTTTTCAATATATGTATGTACAATACCGCCAATCGAGGACATTTGGTAGACTAGAGATATAACACCAATCATAGCTCTCACCATATTTGTCACACGCCATATCCGGTGCACAACAATAGTCCCAGTTTGCATTCAAATCTACATAACACCAATTAAAATGATTTTTATCTTCTTCAAAGTGCATTCCACATTGATGTGTTTCAAGACATGGTCTACCTTGGACATCGTTCTTTACAATTTTACCACAATATTGCCATAAAGTTCCAGATGGACACCACAAGTAATATCTTCCAGCATGACTGCAAAGTCCAGTGCAGCAATAATTCCAATGGTCGCTGTAGTTAGTAAAACACCAGAAATATGTTGCGTCTTGATGATATCCGCACTTGTTTCCTGGCCGACACTTGGTATTCCCAGCCGTAAAATCTGAGTAACTGTATTCCGTTAGTGGTAGATGCAGATGATGTTCCGCAGTATTAATGTCAACTTGTGTTTCGATATAATCTATCGCAAGTCTTTCTCATCATGCTTCAGAGTCAGACCTAAAATATAAATAAAGTCAAGTAGTCAGGGCTTCCGTATTTATATGAAACTATATTAAAATTTCCTTACCTACGTCTTTCATATTTTACTATATCTATTTAATGATCACTTCCCCTGTCTACGCATGTGACAGGTTGCATCGCATGTTTTCTTTCCCAGCGTGTTGTTTTTGACGTTGTCATTGCTTCTCAGTTAAAGATTAACATCCTCTACTCAACTGCAATTTCATAGTTCTGATTTAGAAAACAACTAATCGGTATGCAAGTATTGATGCGTACACAATTATATATGTATGGGCCATAAAGGCGGCATCAAACATAGCTTCTAAAAGTGGGAAAAACAGACCATGTATCTCAACAAGTAGCATTACTACAAGTGATATATTCATCTTGCTTCAGACTTAGACAATGACTTAGCTATAAATAAGGTTGTGGTCAATCGATTTGGAACTGAAAACCATTGTGAAACAAACACTTGATTGTAATCAAAATCAAATCCCTAAATTATACCTTGTTTGTGCAGTTACTAGAGATATGGTGAAATGAGCTCTTGAGAATGAAGTTGATTAAGAAACTATTTGTTTTGGCTGGCACATGAATTGGTCCGGTTATTTATGAAATCAATTTTACTCCTGTTGCTGATCAATAGAAAAGGAAGTTATGATTGTAATCCACTTTGTAATAATCATTCTCGTGTTTCTAATGAGAGAGACAAACGAAAATCAATAGTCGTGCAACAGGAAGAAATCATGATATTTCTTGTTTTGTTTCAGAGAACTGTTAGTGAAGTGGACTCTGCAGAGGTACCAACTTGCTTCATTTGGAAAATAGTCATTATGAGAAAACTGGAACCACCTGAAGTACTTGCTTATGACGAGTGGTCAGAAAGCGATTAAATCGTGTTACCCAGGTCATATAGTCAGCGATTTCTATGTTTTGCCAATGAAACTCCCTTGGCTGGTATCTGGGAGTAAATAAATCTACCACAATAGTTTACTTCAATTTTACTGGCCTAAAATTAAAGTTGATGTTTCTAACTACTATTGATCTTGCCACAATCAATTGCAGCATTTGATTAACCATTTAGTACAATACTGGTCGATGACATAGGTTCTGTACCTAGGACCAAGTTAGGTAACAATAATGTGTTTAATAACAGGGTTTCAAGTGGAAATTCTTTAACGGAATATCAAGATTAAAATTGTAGTCAAAGCCTTAATAAGTTCTTAAAACTTTTCGGCCTACTTAAGTCCGTCCGATCCGACCAAGTTTCAAATGTAATATCAGAAATCTTCCAACAGGTTATGTATGGATAAATATTCAAGAGTTAAAGACATCTGCGAATCACCCTGAAATCAAAATGACCTTGGAAAGATTTCATCAGACTTTACATAATACGATAATGTTACATTGCTCTGAGCCCAGAAAAGAATGGGACGAAGGTGTCCACTTATTGTTGTTTGCTGTTAAGGGTTCGGTTCAAGAGTCCCTTCTACTTAATCCCTTTGGACATTCTTTTCGGAGACACTGTTCTTGGACCATTGAAGTTGTTTAAAGAAAACCTGCCTTTGACAGAAGAATCAGAGATCAAATTTCTTGGCTATGTTTCTGACTTTAAATACCAACTATCAAAAGCTTGTGAAATGACAAGACATAATCTTCTACCTAATCGCATATGAAACTAATGTATATCAAACCTACAATGAAAAGCACTATTCAACGCAGTGAAAAAGTTCTGGCTCTCTTGTCTATACCTAGAAATCCTCTCCAGGGAAGGGATTATGGTTCTTACACCGTTAATAAGAAACTAAATGAGCTAAAATTTATGATCGATGCTCTTAGGAGACGGAAACTGAAAGAACTCTGACATATCAATATGTAAAAAGAGTATGTTGATCGCGATAGCTCTGCAAATGATTCAATTAATCAAGTTTTTCCTGTCCGACACTGTGACGATTGCATAAATCCACCATGTAATGACTTTGGTTCAAACAGTCTCCAAGATTCTGAAATAATGAACAATCTGGACATTAAATGAGCTAAATCAGCTAATATGTGAATCTGAGAGCTTGTTCCCAGATGTTCCAACAGGAACAAACAAAACCTACAATGATGTTGAAATTGTACATATTAAGCTTCTAAAACTACACTATTAAACTATGAATCCTCTCAAGCATGAATGGTTGACGAAGAAAGTTGAATATTAGTTGAAGGATGAATTTATTGAACCAAGCAAAAGTAATTGGAGTTCGAAGTGTTTTCTTATGCCGAAACCCGTTAAGTCTTTCCGTATGTGAACAGAATACAGAAAAGCTAGCAGTTTCACCAAAACAGACTCGTTTCCAATATCAAAACTTGATGACCCTATCGACAGAATTGGAACTGGAAAAACATTCGTGAAACGAAGTCGAATAATGATTTTACACAATGAAGAGGAGCATTAACAAAGCCGCACTCTACTCCCTGACTAAAAAAACTTTCGTTAGAAACATTCTTCTCAGGAGCGGAATACTACTGATAATAAAAGGCTAATGGAAACTACTGTTTGCCGTAAAATGTTAATAGGGATAGGCTTGGCAGAATAAATATACTAATATCAAACATTTCGACATCAATTGGTTATAATTCCCCATAATAAGATCTGTCTTGGGTTTGTATCACCCATAAGTGTATTGTTTTGAATATATGGATGTGACATTGACCTCTTAAAATAAGAGCATTAGAATGGTACTGTCTTGATTCTGCTGCTTATTTTCCAGGATGAATGGCTGTGCGTGGTTCACTCTTTATTCTTTTGAGTTGAAAATAACACCAAAGCGTCACTCTGCCACAACAAAGTATAAATGATTTTCAGACTGCATTGAGTAGAATTTTTATAAAAGAATATTGGTTTTTTTTATACAATCCTCATCTGGTTATTATCTCTCAGTAGAAAGGCGCATACTTCATTTATAGTCCTTTTTATTGTCTAGTATCATGCCAATGTATCAAAATTTCCCTTTGATTGCCCAGTATAATGACAAATCTGTGAAGATTTTCGATTGTCCAGTTTCATGCCTAAGTATCAGGTATGTGCGATTGCTTTAATAATTAGCTGACTGATATATTGACCCTAGCATGAGAAATGCTAGGTACGTTTCCAGAGATATGTAGATGTTCTTTAAGAAATGAAATGTTTGGTTAGAGCGTCCATCTCGGATGCGGGAATTCGCTGGTACGAGCTCCAACCTACTCATCCCAAAGACTTAAAAATAATGCTAACATCTGCCTCGCTTGGCCCTCAGCATTAAGCGGTTAGTGTTAGTTTTGGTCGGTCTAGTGTCAGGATATTTTACCTTTTTGGAACATGATGCTACACACGTCCGCGTCTTGATACCCCAGTCGTAGACATCACTATAATCTGCCACACTGCAGACCTCAGAAGTGTTAAAGATACTTTAAACGTCATC
This sequence comes from Megalonaias nervosa, assembly GCA_016617855.1. Classification (NCBI taxonomy): domain Eukaryota; kingdom Metazoa; phylum Mollusca; class Bivalvia; order Unionida; family Unionidae; genus Megalonaias; species Megalonaias nervosa. The sequence continues at coordinate 12,860 of JAECUM010063813.1, read as the reverse complement.
TTCGCTGGAAAAGGTTCCAATGTGATATCTCTATTGACACCTCGGCGTATCGAGCAGATATTTCTGTGCTTCAGGTCTGTGAATTGCATTGGATGCGACAGGAAGCTAACGCATCTAATCAAAATTAAGTTGTTCATATTTGAACACTGTTCTTAAATGATCGAGACAAAGGGAGCACACAACTTGATTGGACTGATAAATAAGCCATTTTCCACTGCCGGTCCATATTTGCGCCAATACATTTCACTCGAATACGCCTTTAATGGCTTCCCTCGGGTGCGTTGTAATACTTTCGATGCTGAACATAAAAACTATCATTTTAGGTCAATTGCCTCCACATTTATTTTGGCCGATGTACAATGCACCTCGCTATTGGATAGACAGCATGACATACTAAGGTAGGCAACTTATGACATCTAATAGATGTCGCTAGAACAAAGCACCACTATATCAGTTCTATTTGCCAAGGTGTAGATTGCGTTATCATATCCGAACCTTGGCTATCGAAGATTACTTAATAGTCTACATATCACACACTCACAGATGCGGAATTACCATCTTCAATGAGCGCTGCATTGATAATTACCATTATTAAATGATACTTTGATAAGATACAGAATTTCCATCTTTATTCAAAGATGCGTTCATATACAAAATTGCCGTCTTCTATCAATGACGCGTTCAAACAGCTACCATAACCAATCAATGAGACGTTCACATAGAGAATTACCATCTTGAATCAATGATACGTTCAGATACAGATTAACATCTTCCATCAATGATGCGCTTAGATCAATTGTTAATTGTTATCTTCAATCTTCGATGTGTTCAATAAAATTGATATCTTCCATGAACAGAGCAAGCAGACAGACTTGCCATTTTCTATCAATAATCTGTTTAGATAAGGCATTTCCATGCTCAGTGATGTTTTCAGATTGCGCACTACCATCTTCACACAATGATACGTTCGGAAAGAGAATTAATATCCTCAATCAGTGATGTGTTCAGAGAATAACCATCTTCAATCAATCATGCTTTCAGATATTATATTACCATGTTCAATCCATGATGCGTTCCCTCGTAAATCATCGATGTGTTCGTATATAGAATTATCATTTTCAATAAGCCGTCATCTAGAATGAGGTAAACATTACAATTGATAATTATAACCCAGTAGCAGTTGCTATTGGGAGGATGTTGGTGTTGGCATTATATATTTTGCTGTCGTAAGAGAATGACAGATAGAGAGAAATAAAAGTATTATGACCTGGAAATCTTGTTACGGTCAATACTTATTACAACGTCAGTATGAAGAAGCTGATGCGGTGTAAATAATAGTGCCTCAGTCATAATCAAATGGATTAGGGTTGAATACTCGTATAGGAAGACCCTCCTATGCTATCTTAGTATATCTTTGGGACAGGGATGACGCTTCCAGTTTCTATGCATCATTGAGCTAATAAACGGCTAAAAGTGACGGTGAAATGCAATTGCAAACATTATGATGTTGCCATTATTATTATTATTATTATTATTATTATTATTATTATTATTATTATTCCTCTTCTTATTCTTCTTCTTCTTCTTCTTCTTATTAATTTTGGTAGTAGTAGTAGTAGTAGTTCTAGTAGCCATATCAGTGGTAGTGGTAGTAGCAGTAGGAACAACTGTAGGAGCAATTACGGTAATTAAAACACTTATTTGTCATCTTGTCATTATCGTCGTTATGATCTCCGATTCGGTAAAGGATCAACAATGTCATTATGCCTAATTCCTTAATGCCTCTTTGAATAATAAAGATATGAATTTGGTGATCTCACAATTAATATGTCACTTGGTCACGTAGATTAAGAGAAACTATCTTAGAGATTTCACGAAGACTAGGAATTTCCAGTCAACCGGTTACATTATTGATCTCCAAGGGAAAACAAACCAATGTAACCTCATGAATGGAGTTTCATTATCCTGCTACAAACACCGATATTGATTATATTTCTCACCAAATTTATTTAAATTAAATTATAATAAAAATGCAATTTTGCAATTTAGTTAACAGCTTCAAAACACGGTATTATTCCTCTGGTATTGTTATTTCTTCTCACGCTTCTATAATGTCATCAGGGTTTTTTATTCGTTTATGAAAATCTAGATAATTATCAAAGTAGAATCTAGCTGTATATATCGCACTTAGAAGAGGGAAAAGTCATGAAAAACTTGTAATTGTTTGGTGTTAGACGTATTGCGAATCGAGCGTCTCTAGCCACGTGCTATTGTGTTCAAACATACAATACTACGTATTTATACCTATATGTCGATGATAGCAAGGAGGCGAACGGTTGATTCCAAGTAAACAGCTTATACGAAGTAGAAAATAGAAACATAAAAACAGGTGAAATTATTACTGTATTATCACATTTAATCGATGGGTGTCACTTGAATATAAGAAAAAAGAATCAATATGTTTTATAGGGATAACTTTTAACTTTCAACAGTTCTAATTTGGAAAATTTTCTACGGTTGGTAACGGTGCACTGAGTTACAGTATGGGTACAGACCACCGTTGAGTTCTAGCAGTGTGTGTAATGACGGAGATTTCTAATTCGTGATATGAAATATAAATATTATCTTCAATCAATGATTTGTTCAGAGAGAATTATCATCTTCAATCAATGATGCATTAAAATAGAGAATACCCATCTCCAATCAATCATGCTTTCAGATATAGTATTACCATGTTCAATCCATGACGCGTTCCATTGTAAATCATCGATGTGTTCGTAGAGAGAATTATCATTTTCAATAAGCGGTCATCTCGAAAGAGCATTACTTTCTTCTATAAATGGAGTACACATTACAATTGATAATTATAACCCAAACAAGGTACCAAATGAACAATCCAGAATGTCCCTTAATCGTTGTCTTGGTCAATAATAGTTGCAGCAGACGTAATAACAGCTTTAGTAGTAGAAGCAGTAGTAGTTGTTGTTGGGAGGATGTTGGTGTTGGCATTATGTATTTGGCTGTAGTAAGAGAATGACAGAGACAAATAAAAGTATTATGACCTGGTAAGCTTGTTACGGTCAATACTTACTACAACGTCAGCATAAAGAAGCTGATGCGGTCTAAATGATAGAGTGCCCCACACATAATCAAATGGATTAGGGTTCTATACTCGTACAGGAAAACCCTCCTGTGCTATCATAGTAGATCTTTGGGACAGGGATGACGCTTCCAGTTTCTATGTATGATTCAGATAATAAACGGCTAAAAGTGACGGTAAAATGCAATTGCAAACATTATGATGGTGCCATTATTATTATTATTATTATTATTATTATTATTATTATTATTATTATTATTAGTAGTAGTAGTAGTAGTAGTAGCAGTAGCAGTAGTTCTAGTAGCAATATTAGTGGTAGTGGTAGTAGCAGTAGGAACAACTGTAGGAACAGTTACGGTAATTAAAACACTTATTTGTCATCTTTTTGGTGTCATCCACGTCATTATCATCGTTATGATCTCCGATTAGGTAAAGGATCAACAATTTCCTTATGTCTAATCCCTTAATGCCTCTTGAATAATAATTATATGAATTTCGTGGTTCTCATATTTAATATGTCACTTGGTCACGTAGATTAAGAGAAACTATCTTGGAGATTTCACGAGGACTAGAAATTTCCAGTCAACGGGTTACATTATTGATCTCGAAGGGAAGAAACAATATAACCTCATGAATGGAGTTTCCTTGTCTTGCTACAAACACCGATAATGATTATATTTCTCACCAGATTTATTTCAATTAAATTAAAATATAAATGCAATTTTGCAATTTAGTTAACAGCTTCAAAACACGGTATTATTCCTCTGGTATTATTATTTCTTCTCAAGCTTCTATAACGTCATCGGGTTTTCTATACGTTTATGAAAATTTAAATCAGTATCAAAGTAGAAACTTACTGTATATATATATATATATATATATATATATATATATATATATATATATATATATATATATATATAGTATATATATATATATATCACTTAGAAAAAATGGATAAGTCAGCGACAAATTTATAATTGTTAGGTGTTAGACGTATTGCGAATCGAACGTCTCTAGCCACGTGCTATTTTGTTCAAACATACAATACTAAGCATTTATACCTATATGTCGATGAAAGTATGGGGGCGAACTGTTGATTCCAAGTATAAAGGTTATACGAAGTAGAAAATAAAAGCATAAAAACAGGTGATATTATTACTGTATTATCAAATTTAATCGATGGTTCTCATATGAAAATAACAAAAAGTAATCAATATGTTTTATAGGGATAACTTTTAACTTTCAACAGTTCTAAGGCTGGGTACAGACTACCGAAGAGTTCTAGCAACATGTGTAGCGCTGGAGATTTTTAAATCGTGATATTCTTGGAAATTAATCATTTCTTTCGTGGAAATATCAACAGTGTTGCTATTACTAGTGCGATTCTACTCTACTTGGAATTCTTCTTGTGGAATTGAGAGTGGACTGATGAATCAACTACTCTGATTAGTAAGTGCAGGAATTTTCATTTGTTTACAATTGTTTATGTAACAAGAGCTGTTTGGGAGTGTTTGAAAAAGTTTGAAGAATGCAAGGCTAACGTAACAAACTTATATTTGTTGCGGTCTTTGCGTTAGCTATTGAGAGAATTTGGAACTTTTGTATCAGTGTGCATAGTCTGTGTGCTGGGAGGGATGTTTACTGTCATTATTCGTTCCACACAGCATCACGAATTTTATTCGATATTTAGATCAGTAGGTTTTCAGGTATGGGTCTTTAAATGTAGCTAATAGTATCTTAGTCGTTACACACGAAGTATTTAAAACCAATTAGGTACTGTTAGATACTTTTAATGGAGCTGACATGTAATGTTAGCGAGTTAGGCCTACAGATGGAAAAAGGATCATCATGTTTTGTTGAACGAACTATAGTGTCTAGCACATAACCAAATACATCCACTTCGTACGGGCGCGTGTATGAATCTCTCTCTGTGAAAATGTTTTGTAAAGGGAGTTTTAAAAGTTGTAGCGATCTTTTTTTCCTAAATGGGAATTTTGTGTTAAATATCATTTGCTCTTGTTTTATTGTTTGATTCCAGAACAACTCCGTCAGCCACGGCAGAAAACAAGAAGGATTTCTTCTTTACTAAAAGTAGTTCCTAGCGCGTGGACACCATGACCGAGATGACCGGACTGAGACGAGCAGACAGATAAGAAAAGTAAGATGAGCAGAACAACTAGATGGTTCTTTCTCATGAGTGAGATAAGGTAGATTGGTGATATTCAGTTTTGTTATACAATAGATCAAGTCATGCAACTCACGGAATATATCAACTGCATAAACATTATTTTTGGTTGTACATTTATCCTCTCAATCAAAGAAATCAACACATTGATTCTGCTCATAATTCATTTGTTCATTAGTCGACCAAAATAATCAGTTTAAAAGCATTGCGACTATTAAGTTTAGCGTCTTGTGAATGGTATTTTACAGCAATCCTGAATCAAGTGTAAAGTTCAAAATAATATGGCTACACATGACATCGTATCTAAAAACGAATTAGCTAAATGGCATTTTAACGCCAAATGATTTGCTTTATTGCAAAATTTCACAATTAAAATTACTTATTTTAAATACATATATGTTTGTTCTAATTAATCTACTATTTGCAAACCATAATGAATTTGTCTTTCACTACATTGTATGGATCAAATCAGGAAATAAATAACAGGAAAGGATTGTAAATTTAACGTAGATACGACAAACTTAAAAGTCTAAGCAGTCAAGATAAGCATGTGGGTGTGGGAAAAACTGGGGAATTAATCACACACTCGCACATACATGGTCAGTGTAAATACGTGGCCTTGGTATGTCTTAGGGTTCTTTGTCAGTTACTGAACTGTTCATTTATATTGTTATAGTCTACATTTCCTCCAGGTGTCGCTAGTTTTATCTCCACCGATATAGCACCAAAATTAGTTCACAGTACCCTTACTGCACTTGCTATGCGGTGCACAACAGTAGTCCTAGTTTCCAGCCAAATCGACATAGCACCAATAATATCTATTTCCTTGTGTGAGTTCCTCTAGATGCAAACCACATGGAAATGATGAAAGACACGGTCTTGTGTTGATATCGATAACTAGACAATTTCCACAATACTGCCATATAGTTCCAGCTGAACACCACAAGTGTTGCTCTCCATAATAATCGCACGATCCAGTGCAGTAATAATCCCAATTGTTGCTGAAGTCATTATAGCACCAGCGATATGTTGTGTGTTGATTATTTCCGCAAAAGTTGTTTGTACGACACTTTGTGCGCCCAGCGGTAAAAGGATTCGGAGTTGGAGGGAAAGGTGTAGTACAATCGTAAGGTGAATAGTGTGGTAAATTGAGACTATGCTCCCTTGTGTTAGTGTGATCTTGTGATTGGATACAATGTACCGCAACAATTACCATTAATACAAGTGACCTGTTCATCATTCTTCAGAACTAAAATAGAAATAATACCAATTATTCAGGGCTTTCTCTCTTTGTATGAAATTGTACTTAAGCCAAGGCTTGGCATATTGCATATTTTATTATGTCAAATTGTCACCTCTAGTGTTAATGCATGTGAGGGGTAAACTAACATTTCCTCTTTCACAGCAGATTGTTAGTGACTTAATATTTCCTTATCAGTATTAGAAGTATCCTGCGCTGGTAAAAAGGAATTTCAATGATCTGATTAACACAATTTATAACGGGAAAACCAATGTCCAGAACTCAGATACAAGTAGACATGTTAATCTACAAATAATAATTCTCTTAAAAATATTCTACAATCATAAAGAAAAATGTACTCTGTAATATGATATATACGAAATGACATTACAATCCAAATACACAATGTAGACATAAATAAGAATACGAAATGGAAAATAAAGGAAACATAAGAATACACTTGTTGAGTTCTGATATCACAAGGAACAGCAAACATGAGAAATATGGCGTCCTCGACATTGGTGGTGTTAGCAGTGGTATGCAACGAGTTTGAAACGATTCCAAAGATTCATTCAGAAACGAACGATGGCATTGAAAGCTTGCATCAGTTATTTGAGAGGATATCCTCAGATGAACAGATGGAATAGTTCTTGCAAATTAGAGATGCTTTAGCCACAGTTTAAAGGCCGACAATTATGAAGACCATGAAGATGAGTGAAAGAAATCGTTTGATGCATCTTGCGTAAATTGAAGGAAAGATGTTGACCAGAGTATTTTTAGAGAATGCATTACTTTGAATTCATAGAAAACAACCGATTGGTAAAAGTATGAAAGAACATAAAAATGCAAAGAAACTTCAGGCTACCGAAACAGTTAGAAGACATTGGAACACTTCATTGAAAGACCGATGCTAAAACGAATTGATATGGTAAGTGATCCCAAACCTTTTGAACAAGCAATCAAAATAGAAAACATGAGGAACATAATGAAATTCTTAATGGACCTCAGTGGGGTACAATCCATGCATCATGATGTTAGAAGCTATACAATATTCAAACCTTAACTGAAAGGGTTCATTTCTCGCAAGTGATAGTGCTTCCCTAAGAACTCTGAATCCCACATTTCGAGGCCAGTGTAGGAGCTACACGAGAACCTTCATTGGTCTGGATGTGATACCTACGACAAAAATGAAAACAACGGACAGAGGGTGTACCAATATTGAACTTTTATCAGCTGGTAGGACACGCTGTAAAAGAATGTTTCGAAACGTATAACTAAGCACAACCTCGAATCGAAACATGGCATCTTTCTTAGATAGTAAATGGGCCCTAAACTCTAAAGGAAATTCCTCAAGTAAATCATCTGGAACCTTGACCGATACCTATGATTATTACTGCCATTAACCAGACACAATGCTTCCTTCTGTAATGATTAGGGCAAAAAAGGACGTATTAATTTATAGACACCCTTATGTCAAAAAACTGCTTTTTATATTGATACGTTCGCTGACTTGTCATTGATGGAACTTTGACAATTGTGGTACAACAAGTCATTATGCCCAAATGGAAATGGTGTTTCGGCAACAGGACAATCTCTGGACATTATCGGTGTTGTGTCTTTCAACTAATGTGTTGGTAACGAAAAGACATTTAGGAAAACGTATATTGTCAAAATTGGAATGGATATTTGGAGACAACTTTGTTTTTGATGTCCCAGATAATTTAATGTATTTTAATAGTAATTATGTGAGGAGGACACAAAACTAAAATATCCTGACATGTAAACTTAATAAAAGCAATTGAAATTCCGGTCCTTCAGAGATGTTAATCCAGGGACAAAATTGAAGTTGTTTGATGTGGAAACTTTAAGAACCTTTATATACAAACACAGCGGAGTTCCACCTAGAGTTCTAACGAAGGTGTTGGAACTGTAACTCTAAGATTATTAAATCTAACTCTGTAGAAGCACATTAGTTACCGTTGAAATAGGTAGCAAGTAAACAAGGTGGCCACTATGTGATGAACATATTAAGAATGAAAGGCTGAATTTAACGACCAAGACTTTGATATTCACTGGAAGAAATCTTCTGCAGAATAACAAGAAAAGTACAATATCTTCTTTAGTGGTGCAATAACATGTTTGCAAACTCTGATGGGGACGCACCAAGTTCAGACTTGACTTAACACAGAATATATACGGGGATGGTCTACTAATTAAACATTGAATGATTTAGCAACTGTCAATGGTTTGTGTAGACTGCTTGTCTAGACGCCATCATGTACCAGCTAGTGAACAATTTAAAGAGAATTCTGTATCAATGAGATTTGAAATGGAGGATGTTTCTGGTCCTTCCAATAATATACAGATCTCCTAATGACAGCAATTCAGTTCTGGCATACATGGAGGACATAATAATATTTTCCTCTAGGTATCATGTATCTTTTTCATTCAAAAGCCTTAATTTCTTGGCCATGTTGACTCCAATGATGTGATTAAAGTTTCCGATGACCGTGATTGAGTTTCCAACAGTAGTAGAATAATGAATCTAAAATTCGCCTTGTATTGCGCAGCCGTTGGTTCGGATTTTGAATAATGGTATTACGTAGGGATTTAAAGATGATTGAGAATTGGCCATTAACAGTCTAAAACTAAACTGACCACAGAAACAATCTTCATTTATTCGGGCTTCTCCAGATTATTCATCCTGTATTGTGACTCTTCTTGATTTGCCTTGTGAGTTATTTTGGCTCAAGTGATAACAATACAATCTAATTACAATGACATATGCTAGCAGACAATTAAATACAGCCGTGAAAAGTTTATCTGTAAATGATATCTAGACCCTTGCAGTAGTGTGGATAATATACACTCTTAGAAACTATATGTCTGCTCACAACTTCTCTGCAGTCCATTAAAATAACATTTGGGAATCAAACATCAGAGTCGGACTTTAGCGAGATGGTGTCTATAAATTCAAGAGGAAAACAACGAAGTAAAGCACAGTCCTTGAAATTCTGATCGAAATGAAGTAAATGCAGAATATAACGAGGGTGTAATGTTAGTAGAGATGACAAAAGATATGATTTACAAATGAATAAATGACAGGACATTGAACCAAATTTACAGTAACAATGTTTTCGTAAATAACAGAAAAAGACCTGCATAATTAACCTGAGACAGACACACATTTTATGCGGATTATAAGGTTCTTGTGTGACGATACTTTGCACAAAACTACAGTCAGTGCCCCGGAAAGTGGCTGATATAGCTCTGGTTATGAACTTATAAACGGTGAGGTATCTCACATATGGTCATCATGGCCAAACGTTAATCGTGACTCACTGACTAAATATTTTTTCCTTTTAAACATAGACTGCATTTGATGTCTCGGATTTAACAGAATATATTATTTTGATCAAAACCAAGCTTCAGGTATGTTACAAAATGAAAGCATGGTGCATCATGCAATGCACTTACAGGATTGAACATCTAACTACAAATATAGTCTGCAAATTAAGGAAATATATCCAAGCATATATACATGCATCATCATATATGTATACAGACACAGACACAGACACACAGACTCAATAGAATTGAATAAATCAAAAGTTACATTCATTGTACCTGACAGATTATTAGTATTATTCGGAAGTACTATTATTGTATTGACACCGTTTCCAGCATTAGTTTCTATCACACATCGAATCGAACTTCTGTTAGTAAAAACACATCTAAAGAAATACAACTCTGTACAATGGTAAGAAATACATAACCGTATTTAAATGATATGTTTCTCCTTTTAACACTTTAACTAAAAATCATAAACTTTGTATAATCAATATTTCCAAATTTATTCTATCTGATACAATATGCATGGAACGTGTCAAAGGGTGAATGTAGACCATCCGCTGTCTACAATCACCGGATCATCAGCACAAAACAAACGATACTAAGATAACTGTGGCCCAAGAAACCATAAAATGTTCTTCCAATTCCCCAAAATCTTATTGTATATCAGCAAATAACACGATGTCAAATTATGGTCAAAGATGCAGGATATTTGTTGTGCCCTCCATTTAAATCCGAGAGATGTATCAACATTAAGACAGGATCTTTATCTGACCCGCTAGTTCTTCATTTAGTTTCATATAATCTATTTTATCATTGTAAGTTTAAGGAGAAAGGAAGCAAAACGAAAACAGAAAGAAAGAAAAATGTCATTTTCTGTGGAATCTTTTTCATATTTTTGCAACCATAAATATGTAACTTTCCCCGGCATTTTCCTTTTGGCACAATGTGCATTCAATTGTTGGTTATTCAACAGTAGACTGTGAATACTTTGACAATCTTTCTTTAATCTGACTTAGAAACAGAAATGAAGACAGTTAGATTTTTGGAACATAACATTAATCATAATGCTTCAACCCAAAAAAATATTTATTAGGCCTTTAGTATTATGACATAATGACATTGGATCACCTAAAAACGATAGCCTCGCTTGGTAGCTTACCATCCGTCTCCACTTGATACTGCGCTGTGTAAATTTCCTAAATGTTGACAGCTTAAAAGGAGATTGGCTAAAATCTTGAGAACAACGCCAGCAAGTACTTTTCAAGGTGCTGTATGCTGTCTCTGTCGTTGAGTGTGTCTCATATTCGCATGACCAGATTTATATCTTCAAATAATGACATCATAATGAAGCGAATGAAAGAAAAGGGCGGTGATAAGTTATCCAAAGGTCATTGGCTGATGGAAAATTTCCAGCTTATAATCCAAGTGATCTTTATGCATAGATGTAAAATAGCCAATAAAGAAAACTGAATATATAATGGTTGAGTTTCTATTACCACGAAGAATAGCGTCAGAGAGAAATAAGGCATGCACATGCATATATATATATATATATATATATATATATATATATATATATATATATATATATATATATATATATATATAGATAGATAGATAGATAGATAGATAGATAGATACAGAGAGATAATTTTGACGATCGCAACGTAAGAGCTCTGATATATTTTGTAAAGGAATTAACAATTTCAATGAAAAGAATTTATAAAACTAGTCCCTTGTGTATCTTTATGATTTAAATTATTCTGTATTGTTTACAAGACATTGTATAATCACTGTCCATTATAATAATCTTCACTGTTCACTTCAGGACAAGATGGACTGGTACTCTAACATGGCAGCGATAGACCTGGACAAGGTAATTGTAGGTTGTAATATAAGTTAAGTTAGAGAGTTTGGATTTAATTTTGGATATAGTTTTATTGCACATTAAAAAGGCTGCTTCTCAGCATTATTTCTACTAATCTTTATATAATTTCTAGTTTGTCTAACACATCATTTATTGTCACTGTTATCTCATAGAAGGGGGGGGGCTGGGAGTATTTTGCACAGGACTGACAGCCTTAAGAAACGTGCATCTCTTTATCTCAATAATCTAAATTTATTTGCAATATTTTCTATATAGTTTATAATTATTGTTAATTACAATAGTGTTCATGTTTCAGAAATAAACATCACGACAAGATCGATCTGCTACACCAATGTGTCAGAATTAGACCTGATGCGATTTAGTGACTTCACAACTAAATAAATCATCATCAGTACAGAACATCATTTAATTGATTTGATATTAGAAAAAGTCTTACAATACAGTGCCTAATTCATATGGACTGCGCTGCTGCATCAAATAATGAATACGTGAGTGAATAATGGCAACTAAATCCTGTGTGCACATAAATCCTCTTAGACTCAATGATAGAGAAAAGATACACTGAGTTTATTTGATTTATACACCTATTTACAGAGGTATTCTGCAGATGCTAAATCTTCATTTTGTAGTCCGTGTAAAAGTCAGATTCACAAAAAAATAATATTCATCTTCGACCATAATATTTACACAAAGGACAGAGAGTCTTTCATGTCGCTTGTGTCCTACCTGTCTACAAGTCTGGGTGTGTTCATTTGTAGTACGTGTAAAAGTCAGAACCAAACAAAAATCATGTTCAACCAGTGTTTTTGTTTCCAAAGCCGTACTCTTCGTACAGCGTCTAATGCCTTTTCGAAATCGACAAATGCTGAAAATAACTGTTTCGTTTTTGTTCCCTTCAAAGCTTGTAGAAAAGATCTTATCTGGAGTGGAAGAACTAGACTTGTTCTCATGTATAGTACCGGATGACACTCAATAATTCGCCTGTCTGATATTTAAAACAGAGTGAAACAATCTTCTAAGACAGCACATTAGGACGGTAGCTGCATGGTAGGTTTTAAAAAAAGTTATTGTTATATATTGGTTGTGTTAT
>JAECUM010063812.1:0-10313 GCA_016617855.1 Megalonaias nervosa | reverse complement strand
CGTCAGTAATGCAGCCTTCAACGGAACCCACGATCAAAATCCTTTCCAGTTTAAGCACTACAGAGTGTCCAAGATCGAAGTCAGTCGCGATGGCAAGACTTTGTGTACCAGACCCTTCGAACCTAATTTTGCCCAGAAGAATTACTTGAGATCGTACTTTTCCCTGTACGAAGCTACGGGGCAACTAGAAACCAACACCAGTCACGGTATGTCGGAGGTTACACTTTTTGGGCCTTTGATTTCACTCCAGACCAAAGCAGCGATGAGGGCATTTCCACCCTATAAAATCGGGTCAACTGCGTGTGAAACGTCAGTTTGCAGAAGCTCTCACCGAGACGGTCAACGTCAGCTTGTATGCCGAATTCGATAATACCATAGAAATCCACAGTTTGAGAGAAGTCATTCTAGACTATTAGAAACAATGGAAGACTCCTATCCCTCATTGAACAGTAGAGAATCTTTGGACATGGAATGGGAGGATAGCGTGAAAACAGATCCCCAAGACCAAGACAAAGAGGACGAGGTAGTAGTGAAGTCCAGATGGCCAGAACAAGAACAACATTTAGTGTCCTGTTTTGTCAAACACCTGGCGAATTGTTATGGATGTCAAAACGATCACCCCAGTCAAATTCAACACGATACTCTGACCACCGAGCCACCACAGCTAACAAAGGTATATTGGGAGATTCATTTTGAGCAAACTTAGTGTTATACATTTCGTGTTCTGGTGTTTCTTATTCTGGTGTGAATTACTTGCTGAAGTTAATATTAACATGGTAGAAGTAGTATCGGTGGCTTCAATGTACAGCTCACAGTGATTGGTTGATGCCTTCGTACAGCAGCGTACCAGTGATTAGGCCGTTTGATAGAAAATATGCGGTTTTGTTAACTACAGTCAAAGAAGATAAGGAACAAAGCATGACTCTAAATAAATACGTTTGTTCAAGTTATAGCTTTCTGCATTGCATACACCTAGATGACATATGTAATGAGGTCCATTTGCACCATCCTCTTGTAAAACACTCTCTCTCTCTCTCTCTCTCTCTCTGTGTGAGAGGTATATATATATATATATATATATATATATATATATATATATATATATATATATATATATATATATATATATATATATATATATATACATATATATGTGTGTGTGTGTGTGTGTGTGTGAATTCAATAGGAAATGAGAAAATATTTATACTTTATTCCTTCAAGCACTTTCGCATCTATGTCTTAATAGAAGCTTCTGAATAAAGAACACTTTTGCACCAAAAGGAATGATTGGAACCCAATACCCAAATAGAAACCCAAAATATTCCAACCTAAATAATACAGAAAAGAAGGGCCTTCGATTACGAAAAATAAAACAGGAACTGTCATCAAACCAGCCGACAAATGCTGTATGATCATAGTAATGGACGGAGAAGTCTATATAATCCAGGCAAATAGGTAAATGAATGATGTAAGATTTTACAAAGACGTGCACGAGGACCCAACTGCAAAACACACAAATATCATGGCTGCCATCAGTGAAATTCCTGTAGAAGTAAACCTAGATAAAAACCAATGGAATATCCTATCCTAAGAGATGCTACCAAGCACACCATCATAGAACTGATGAATAAGTACGATAAAATTCTCTGGGCAGCCATATTGTGCTATGATAATCCAGGAGCCAACGACTGACTGTGGTAAAGGCATTTGGCAGATCGACGAAAAGCTTGTACAGGTTGAAGTTCTGCTTCTGGCATTTCTTCTGGAAATGAGAACTCAAACACCATATCTATAATCCCTCGTTCTTTCTTGAAAGCACACAGGCAGGATCCCTTGATTGGTGTGATTCACAAAGCGATCCAACAGAATTCTGGTGATCATTTTCCAGCTGTTGAAAGCAGAATGATATGCAGATGGTTGTCGTAGGATTGTATGTTGCCATTTCACTTTCACAAAAGAACGATGGACGCATAATTGTGCTCCTGGGGTATAGTTCCTTAAATCCACATTGGCTGTAAGAGTTCAGCTTGTTTCTGATTCATGTGTGAGCCTCCGGCTTTATGGACGTCTGCTGGTATAGAATCTACTCCACGTGGTTTGCGAATTGACAGAAGGTGAATTGTTTACTCAGTTTTCGTCAGAGCCTTCCATTGGGGAGGTTCATCTGTTGCCTCCTACTTGGGGTGGTTCATATGTTGCCTCCTACTTGGGGTGGTTCATCTGTTGCCTCCTAACTGACAGATGTTTGTTGAATGGTGAATGTTGTACACATGTTCTGTCCATCTATGTAGTATATTTTCTTTGTTCGTGAGCAGGGTGGTGCCGTCGACACTTAGTATTAGAGATGCTTCTGATGGGTGTCGCCCGTAGATCGACTTCAAAGCATCATAGAAACCACGAACCTGTGGTCGGTCCAGCATTCTGTACTTCTCATAGCCTTTGTCTCATAAACATCATTATTGTCTCTTCTCCTCCAAACGATGCCAGTGATTCAAGTACGGGTGCGTCCAAGACGTCTTGTTGCGATTTGGCAAACTGAAGACTGTGTTGGAATCAGAATGTCGTGTTTAGTTTATTTCCCTATGAACAGGATTGCGTGTTGCATTTGCAATGCCATGTTTACCGATGACGTCTGGCCAGTTTCGGGATCTGCGCCAACGCCTTCATTGAAATCAATGACACGTTAGCTGGCGGATCTTCCTGGGATCAATTTTCTGATGTATCCCACTCCCTACAGAACTGGGACCCCGAGTGGCCGAGTGGTCCTAAGCGCTCACCGTTCCGGATCACTGCCATCTCACCTTTGTCTGCGTGGGTTCGAGTCTCAGGCTCGGCTAACGCGGGTACGTGAGAAAGCCTGCCAGTAACTTCTCGTGGGTCGGTGGTTCTTCCCGGGGTTTTCAAGGGTTCTTCCTCCACCAGTTATACTGGCCGCCATGCATAGCCTACCTTGTGCTGAAAAATGGCGTTAAACCCTACAGCAACAACAACAACAACAACAACGTATTACTGAACTATTAGTTTTATATCAACCTAAAGTGTTTGGCACAGTAAAACAATTTATATCTAATATTTCTGCAATTGTTGGTACACTAAAAGCCTCAATAACTGAACTATTAATTCATTTTACTCTTCGCTTAATTCCTTTCTCGTTCTTCCTAATTTGCGTTTGTAGACAACCTGTAAACAAAAGGGACGTAATTCTACTTACTTTTGGCAAAAGGAAATCCGGTGGCTACTTACATAGTATGTCCGTAAGAGAAAATAAATGGAAAAAAATTTTTAAAAATCCAAATATTTTGATAACGATATGGGTTTTTTTTTTTTGGATCACAACAATACACATTGCTAAAAGCACCAATAACAGCAGCCATTTTAGGAAATACTTTTGACACTTAGGTTTATTAATGAGTGGTCTCTTTATCAACAATATTCCGGATGGAACATTATCCTTGGATACTTTTCTATGCAGATAAAATATAATAACAAGAACTAATAATAATAATAATAAAAATAATAACAACAACAACCGTATGATATTGGCATAGGATCATTGCGGGTGCCCCTTCCCAAAAATTAGCGAAAATTTGAATGCAGCCTGCAACTAAAGTTTCATTTTTCATTAGATTTTTTCTGTACTTCATTTAGTCCCTTGGTCATGTTTCAGTATTTGCTTTTAGGATGATTTTTGCAGTAGCTTTTCACAGCATAATATCCAACGGTAAATAAAATTATGTATACCTTACGTCTTAACAAAGAATAGGTTCAAAATCTAAAAATAGCATGTAGTTCATAATTTGTTTTTACATTTCCGGCCGGCTCCTCCACTTTTTTGCTGGCAGACGGAGCTAAGTCCCTTACCATACCCAATATGTTTCATATATTCCAGGCATGTTAAAGAAACAATTGTGACTTATCGAAGCATGTACTTAATAACCACGTTTATAAAACGTTGGCGCAGATACTCTAGGAAAGTTTATTAGCATTTGAGATCGAGCCCATAGGTACCGATTGTACTGACAAACACCTGCTCGCCTCCACTAAATTAGGTTTTCGAGAGCATTCCAATAATGGCTGCTGTTCACAAACTTAGAAGAACCAAGATTTATAATTGCGAGTACAAAAAGCATTCGTTCTCGTGGGCCTTTTACAGTAGCTCCGAGTATTCCATATCTGCGTACTGGCAACATGCTCTCTTAATCTATTTCATGCTACATCGTATAGTGCGGCTCCGAGCATCTGCTCTAAAACTATGTATTGAGAGCACTGTGTAAGTGGAATATACCATAATGATTTGCTAAGAACACATTCTTGAAGCTCTTTGCAAAACAATTAAAAATTATCTTCCCAACGATAGATAAGAGTGCCTATCCGGTGATTTGCTTTGTCATATCAAAGTAATAGGTTCAGAGTATTCACGTCAATGGTTTCTTGACTCAGAGAATCTACTACTTTAAGTCGGGATCATTACAATTGAGAGAGAGAGAGAGAGAGAGAGAGAGAGAGAGAGAGAGAGAGAGTATTCCATCTATGTAAAGCTTGTTCGTTATTTCATTTTCACCAAATTAGAACTCAATATTTCAATTCGATGTAGGCTTGACGTAATGTTGGAAAATAACGATATATATTTTTCAACTCTCAGCTGCTCGCAGTTTGAAACAATTCATCAGTTGATAGCATGATGAACTTCAATATTGATACACGTTAAATAAGGAAAATGTTCATTAAAACTTATAGATAAAAAGAGATAGAAATATAAATGGGCAGATGTGATCATTTTCAGATGAATGAATGAATGAGAGGATGTCTGGAAGTCTTGTTCAAAGGCTTTCAAGTGTTGAACAAGCAGAAGTCGGCTTCATCCAAGATTATGGAGTCAGTTCAAAGGATCTATTGTGTTGTGGAGCTGTACGTTAACGTTTGTGTGCACGGGCCATCTTACCTGTGTAATGTTTGCAGAGATTTTGTAAAACTTTCACATAAGTATATATCATGTACCATCGCTACTGCTCATACTTCAACGTCACGGCACGTGGCATGAGAAAATGTAACTCTGTAACCATTATTCTTGCCCACAGTACAAACTTTTAACCGATGAGGAGATATTAACGAAATAATAACCAATGATATATCATGCATAGACGGCGTGTCACGAAGCATGCCTTCTGCCTCAATACCAAGGTCAAATCAATGCCACAGCGAGGAGAAATGCATTTCTGTACCTTGTGTCCTTTCCAGGATTATTCCAGCATAACTTTCGAACAACCGGATACACGTCAATATTGGTTTGCCCATGGATTATGTATTGGTAGTACGTTATGTGCCATAGACACGCCCCCGCCTACATGGCAAGGGTACATCAGTAGAAAATGTAATTATGTGGCGAGTTTTCTGTTTGACTACAGATGTACTCAGGTACTCAAATTGTATGCGTTGTTTGAGCACATAACTTTTTATATTCAAAGATATAAAAAACGAACTTTCTAGTTACTTAAAATAAGTTACTTAATTAGTAATTGATCATGTATGAATAGCGATCCTATACTGTTGTCTGTATGCGCATGTTGAAGATCGGTTAGCGGTTTGCAGATATTGATCCACGATTGTCTGTATACAAATGCTGATACGCGATTGGCTGAATGCAAAGTTTGAACGCGATTGGCTATATACAAATGTTTACAGAAGCACTCTCAAAAATCATTATTTGAGCTTAGAAATAATTTATTGATTTAAACATACGTTTTGCAATTAATAGTAATTAATCCTAAGGATGCAGTTACTCAATAAAAATTGTATAATTAGAAATCACCTCCGTCCATGGTCATAAACTAAGTAAATCTTAAGAATAATTTAATAAAGAGTTATAAAATGAAAATATAAGAGGAACTTAAAAGTATTATAAATTGAATTCAAAATTAATTCTAATGATTTTTTTTAAGTCCAAAAGAATCGAATGATGTGAATGAATTCGAGATCCATGAAAGTACGTATCACAATGGCATTGTCCAGAATTCCTTTGAATAATTCACAAGATTGCCAGAATAATGTTCTAGTCCAACGAGTACTTTGTAATTCAAAGAATAATCCTAACAAACGTCTCCTCTCTAATTATCTAAGCATAACATTAAACATATTTCCAGACTGATTTCAAAGTATGAAATAAGAATCCGAAATTGGAATGAGACAGAAATATGAATAAATTTGATTGGTCAGTTCTCTCATTACATATGTGACCCAGGTGCGTGTTTGTCATGAGTGAGCGCGTGAGTGAGTGAGTGATCGATCAGTGCACGAGGCACGTGAAGAGGACGATAACGTCGAGCGCCATGCACTTAATAAATTCCCTAGGCGCTTTCGTATCGTCTCTGGACTAACGACACCTTTTTCATTGTGTCTACGCCTATTATGAGGAAGGCAATTCGCGATAATTGTAGTATCTGGATGTTACGGGTCTTCGTGTCTGGTAGGTTGTCGTTTTCATATTATCGTGTTGCTATATATTGAAATACCGGCGTGTGGGTTGTGTATAGTATTTGTTCCATTCTGTTTTAGGATCGTATATTAAGTATTTGTTCCGTTTCGTTAGGTTTTTTACCCTGTTTTTCTTTTGTCATGTATCGTTGACGCTAAATAAACCCCACGACTTGAGGATGTTGTGTTCGTATCTTCTGTACAACACCCGGCTCACATATAGACCTTTGAAAGTCTATCACGACTATATGTCACAATGTATCCCACGTGACAGATCTTACTACTCAATAAAATATTTCGAAATACCTGTTCATGTGACGTTACCCATCTAATAGGAAATAACT
Organism: Megalonaias nervosa; assembly: GCA_016617855.1. Lineage (NCBI taxonomy): Eukaryota > Metazoa > Mollusca > Bivalvia > Unionida > Unionidae > Megalonaias > Megalonaias nervosa. The sequence continues at coordinate 3,498 of JAECUM010063812.1, read as the reverse complement.
TAATTCTTCCAAGAACACATATGACCGACCTGTCCAATGGGAAACAATCCCATACTAGTATACAGGTGGTATCAATAATATTATTACTAATGATAAAAACACCATATTTCAAGATAGATTTATAGATCCTAAGCAATCTACATTCTTAATATCTCAAAATAGAATTTTATACCCGTGTATAAAAATTAGCTATCAAATATCTTGATTATAGGTGAAAATTTATATCCATGAACAAATATTATACACAATATAGACAAAATCATGTACCAATAGTTACAAAAATATAGATGTACATAGCACTCTTAACAAATACAACCTATTTTCTGCATTAGATTGGCATACAAACCACAAATTCCATTCATTAGCGTGAAATAATTTTTTCACCTTGAAAAACAAATGTTCCCAGCCTATTTTTAGCCTAGCGCTATTAAACACGGACATCTCTTGTCCGCAACATGGTCTCGCACTAGGAGTTCAAATGATATTTTGTCAATAAAAAATTAAATGCTGGATATTAAAACAAAAGCAAATATTTTGCTGTCAACTATAGTATATAGGCTGAAGTTTGTGAAATTAATAATGAATGCATCTCAAAACATTTAGTATGTTTTAGTTCCTCACCTGTAAACTATTTCCGAGGCTACGAATTATTAATGGTATGATATTTACACCGAATATTTTACATTTTATAAGATGACAAACTTAGCCACCAAGTATGCACTATACTAATTTGTTAGGTATTCTAAGCACACTAAATTATAACAGCCGATATTTACAAAATGAAGAATGAATGCTGCATTGCAAAGAAAAAATGCTTACCATGTTTATATTTTAAAGATGTAGACAGCTAAATAAATGCATTGACTTTAATAGCCTCGGTCACGTTGTCTTTATTTCCTATATATCTGATATGTGCAGGAATGAAATATCAATCTAATGGCGTTATGCAATAAAGAATTGCTTACTTTAGCTAATAGCAGGGCTGGCCCTAGGGCAAGGCGAACTAGGCAACCGCCTTGGATCCCGCGCGTTCAGGGGCCCCGCGCTGCTGACGGAAATCAACTCCGCAATGCAATTTTTTTGCTTGGGGCCCCGCGCTCATCGCTTGCTGCCTTGGGCCACACACATCCTAGGGCCGGGCCTGGCTAATAGAATCATTTTGAATGTTCGGGTCTGAAACCTAAGGCCAAAAGTAAATCTGGCCATACCGACAGGTGAGACTAGTTCCCTCCCCTTGATGTAATGAAATAATATAAACAAAGCAGAATATGTTTCAGAGTACAAGCCAGATAGTGCAGTCATAAACAACAGTAATTTTACAGTGCAAAACACCGAAAGTCATAAGGTCAATGAAGACGTTATTTCAGCATGAGATACTTTCATTTGAAACCAGAAACTCTTTCTCACCAGTGTGTAGCAAAATAGAAAGCTGTTGCGGGGTATATCAAAAAGCAAAATATAAAAGGCTATTAGAGAAAAAGTAGAATTTTGCACAAAAACAACTAATACTTAGCGGTCTGTTATCTAAAGTGCATTCAGATTAGTAAGTCAAATTCAGATGAGTGCAAGTCAACTTCACATGAACACAAGTCAAATTCAGATGAATACAACTCAGTTCACATGAGTACAAGTCAAATTTACATGAGTACAAGGCATATGTCGGCCAGGTGAACGATCTCCGGCCAACTTGTCGTATGCTTTTTTTTCCAACGCACGAAAGTGAAGAGGTATTTATTCTCATGGTATGTTTCATGCATTACGTCGACGTGACAATGGTATTTATTTTCGTTGCAGCTCAAGTTGAACGGTGCCAGCGATATGAGTAGAACCATAGAAAGGAAAGAAGACGAGCAATGGGTCATAGACCATAAATTTGACCAGAAGCCCTACTATGAAGTCCCCTGCTTTCCACTGTACTCCATAATGTTGGCAATTAACCAAACTTCCGTCGACTATTTCGGACTAGACGTTGAAGGAAACGAACTGCCAATTTTGCAGACGATTCCCTTTGATGACCTTAACATTACAAATCTAACAGCCGAATGGTTGGAAATGGACTAGAGGGGAAGCAAGGACGCTGCGGCAGTAAGGACGTTTCTGGAAAACAAAGGTTACATGTGTCATGGTATTATAGCAGCCAACACAGGCCACGGTTGTTTCGCAGAAGACCTTGTCTTCCTCAAGAAAGGCCTAGTGTCCGAACAGTACAATTGCAAACTAGTTTTAGACCCATTTAGACCTTTCCGAGCAAATCGTACTGTGTAAAATGTCATATAAAGAAAAAAAGCAATGATAACCTTTTCTCACCTTGATGACTGAATATTTACTTTATTTAATGCGTCATTTTTACTTCTGATATAATGTATTATAACGTGTTTACTTCTATTGGTATATTTGACCAATGCCTTGCAAATAACATCTAACTGGATTCGGTGCTTACAATCAATCACTGGTGCTTTCAGAATATAGAATAGAAGCTGGCAATTGACATCCATTCAGCCTGCCCTGGATTGCTTGCACACTTGTTGATGACACTGATGCGAACTGACCTATCGGATTTGAGGAAAATTCTCCGCCACACCACCCGCTTCAAGCCACCCCACCCCAACACCCCAATATCTATTTATTTAAATCAGCACTTTAATCACAGACAAAAAAATCAGAGTGATTGACAAAATACATCTAAATAAGTTGCGAAAACGTCAAGAAATTTGGACGAAGGAGTTCAAATCTGTATAGAGTTGAAATGTACATATTATATAGCCCAAGATAGCCTAGGTGGCGTACTTGCTTGAACAAAGTATCGTCATGCGACAAACCTATAACATTAACAATGGAGTCATATTCACATTGATTCGTGCCATGGTGATTAGATTGATCAGCGGACTATAGCTTGTTATGCGACATATACCAATCTGGGCCTAATGGCCAGATGAATGAATGGCCATTATTAATTTGATTTCTTTAGGCACTGTTTGATCGCATCATTTGTCTATAATTCTATGCATAAGAGTTTATCAAAGGTACAAAAAAGCCTCAGTCTTAAAAACGCAATCATTGGAAATGTACAGTTATACCTGAGACATATGCTAGATACGTATCTATATTTTTCCCTGCTCCAGGCTCAGGAATGTTGAGTAGGGTTCGATCCGCCCTCCTGTACATTCACCTTGGGATGCGTCTAATGATGTTCCAGCTGCGAAGGCCTTGGGCTTTTTAAAAGAATGCAGCTTCTATAGAAAATATGACTTTGCAATTTAAGGATTTTCCTCGTTTTTGCTTTATTTTGAATGCTTTTTTTGTAGGTACATAAAGTTATCGCCATTATATAGCAAGACTTTTGATGATGTGCCGTTAAACCGTCAACACACACACACACACACACACACACACACACACACACACACACACACATATATATAAATATATATATATATATATATATATATATATATATATATATATATATATATATATATATATATATATATATATGAG
>JAECUM010063810.1:0-24388 GCA_016617855.1 Megalonaias nervosa | reverse complement strand
TATATATATATATATATATATATATATATAAGAATGTGATCATACACAACTATTTTAATTAATACAGGGGTATATTGATTATCTTTTAGAGTATCACTAGTCGAGGTCAACGGGTACTTTTTTGCAGTTGGATTAAAAGAAGAAAGGTGCGAAGTCAGGACCTCATAAATACGAAAAATTTCCATACATGCTGATTTCATCATCGTTTTGGTGGTGAATCAGTTTGAGTAAAACATCAAAGCCGTTATAACGGCAGTACTGATTGCGTAGCATGGCCGTACCAAGGACCATCAATAAAACGAATCAGAGGTGTGGAAAATTAACTTGCTTCAACGCCGGGCACGTTGAGATCACAAAAACAGGCAGTTCTGTATAGAGGTCGAAATAGCTGTTTCGTTATTGCTTACAACGGAGAAATTTCAACGTCATCTACCAGTGTAGAAACAGAACGGCCGCACCAAATGCGGGCGGCAACGACCCTGAACAAATAGATTATCTTGTATATCTCTGAACCAGAAAAGAAATAGAAGATTGAAAATGCAAATTCCTTCTATTATTTCGATAATAACACGTCTTTTTGTTCCTTTCCTTCTAAAGAAGAATATAAATTCTATAAATGTCATCACACGCTTTCAGTAGAACTCAAGGACATGAAATAGTTTCATTTAAGTAAAATCTATTTCACTAATAAGCAGAAATATACAAATTTAATTTTCATTCTTTTGAAACAGATGATATATTATTTTTAAATAATTTAATTTGTCTGAAAGAAAGTACTATATCTAGCAAATTTTAAACAATCTTTTTGTTGTCGTTTAGATAAATAATTGATACACGAAATAGTATGCTATTATGACATGACCACGTTATTTTTCAGGAAGAAACGCACAATTCACGAGTCACTTAATAAAATAAAAAGATAACTAAACAACTTTTGAGTCCTAGGCAGGAGCTGCTAATATTATAAATGTAAAAATAGCAAATAGTTATTTAAATTAAACATTATTCTTGATGTTCCCTCTGACTCGTATTAATGTCACTGCGCTGAAATTCCATTATCTTTTAAAGGTATTAAACAGCAGTCTTCTTCGCAGTTCGTACGAAAGGGGTTATTCGTATCCATTCAAATGCCAGCTGAACACGGATCATCTTCCATCCGTTTCCTTCCATACTTAACTTATGACCTTCTTATTAGACATGTGAGGTTTCGGCATTGCACTTGACGTAATTTTAGCACAACACTTCAGATAAAATGGTTGATTAAAAATGCTGTCATGCCAAAGTAGATAACACTCGATTACACAACAATAGATTAAACGGCGGAGTTACCTTCGTGGTGGAAATGCGAATTTAATAGACAATAAATACTTGTTTTACAAGGTTATATAAATACCTCATCTTCATCGCTAAAATGTGATTTGGGGTCTCCGAATCTAAGATGAGTGTTACCTGTCTGGCCTTATACGTTTTGAAGCGTTATTCGTGGACCAATGTCATGATCAAAACTTATACAGCTCAAAAAGAACTGTGCGGAAGATAAAGGAGCAGCATTAAACAACCAGGATGTCTCCTTTTAGGGAGTCAGATTAAAGAACGTAATCCAATACAATCATGACCCATATTATTCAAATTAAGTACCATAATGTACATTTTGGAACCAATTTGGATGATCAATAAAAAGTGGATAAAAAATTTAAAATGAAAAACTATCTTCAATAATGCACAAAGAACCAGCTGTTTCGTTGAAAGGGACAAAATCAGACACGTATTGTGGACGATTCTGCCCCACATTCAGTTACAAAGAGGACAAGCTGACGATCGTATGATCCAATAACACTCTAAGTGAAGTCGAAGCAAATTAAAAATTGAAAAAGAAGCGAGACATATCAACATAGTGAGCAAAATCGTCTTCTAGCTCGCTCAAAACTGTGCCTCTTCCGGTATGTATGGCGACGTGGCAGAACTAGTGAAATTAAACTAGATTCTTCCATTCAAATGTGGTTTGAGACATTCGTACATTTTTTAAATATATAGACTCGGAAGATGTCTTTCTTACGTTAGCACTTTTTTCCCCTATTTTATCAGGATAGATGCCTAATCAGTCATTTGCAATATTGTGATTACCTACAGTATTTGTCACGTAGTGAAATCTTACTGGCAACAATCGCACCTTTCGCAACAGGTACTCGTGCAAACATTGTGCTGGAGTCACAGAATTAGTATGAGAATTTCATGGTAGTTACAAATTTTGCACTTGCTGGATGGCAACCATTTTGATTTCTGGACAATCCTTGACGTTTCGAATACACACAAAATATTTTATTTTAATTTTTGCCACGATCGCTTCATTCATTTTAGTTCAGTTACAGTGACCAAAAGATTTAAGGACCCCGGTGTTCTCCAGCACTCTTGCATTGCGTTATCTGAGAACTTTCAACGCATGCAACGATAGTGATTTGTCTATGGAAACAACACAAACTAAATGACTGGCCAATGCCAGTGTGAAACCCTTTATTAATTGAACCAAAACTTCAAGTGAATCGAAGGATATTCATGTATAGTGTGCAACCGATTTTCTAGCTTGATAGCTTCATGAATTCTGTAAAATATTGAGTTCAATTTTAATCATGAAAAAAATTTATAGAAATAATAACGAATCCCAGAAAGTAAAAAACAGAACTATAATAAACAATTGTTTACATAATATTGTGAAAACGCAAACGAAAGGCTCAAGAGTACATAAGTATATTTTTTTCTAGCATTATTAACTAATAAGTTCTAGTTTTCTCTGCGTCACCTGAAAGAATTTAAACCAATCAAAATGCATGTTAAACAGACTGGTTATTTTTTTTATTATTTTAGAAATACTTTTAAAATAAAGCTGTGTAAACACGTTCTAAGAACATACCTATGTAAATTAAGCAAAAGGGTATGTAAATTAAAGGCGTCATCGTAAATCTATATTTCTTTTATGACCACACTTATTATAATCTTGGCATTTTACTTGTTAAACACTGTCAGGTCTCGAATAATAACAAACACACAAAGCAATCTCCACCTATCAGTCACACTGTGTGATACATGCAAACAGGTAAACCATAGAACAGTCACTGATAAATGATTCTGAGCTAAAAACAATGGTAATTTTGACAAATCGGGAAGATTTTATCGCGTCTTATGACTTTAGTGCAGTGGCAAAGCCATGTAAATGATGAAAATAGTTGACGCTATCATAAGGTCGGATAAAAAAATATGTGTGGTTCTCGTTACATTGAAGAAAAGTAGGATGCATAAGGTCGGTACAAACTTTGTTGGGGTCCGGACGGATTTAAATGAAGCACAAACTAGAAAATAAGTGTCACTTGAGTTCGATCGTAGTTATATCCCTTCGTTTTTATTTTTTCTCTAGAACTTCTTTTTTTCTTTTTCCCAATTTTTCCCCTAAAATATGTAGGGTGGGCAGGAAAAAATAGACCGATTGGGTAACCAGAACCACACATAACGTTTTCATTTGGCCTAATGAGAAAATGTGTATAGGCTGTATTTCGCACCGACAAGAAAACTTCCGCGATGAAAATGAATGAGATAAGTATAACCATGTGGATAATGTAACATATGTATGATCATGCGGTTACATGAGTAAGATCATGTGGATACTGTAATTACGATAATGCGGAACCTATAACAAATATAATCAAGTGGATCCTATAACATAAAAACGACTCTATAGATAATATTACAGATTTTTTTCTCAAATTTTAATTACGTAAATCAGATCATATCAACTGCCATAATGGCGCAAATTATTTGTAGATGTTTGTCGCAGCAAATTTTATAGTGGTCCGCGTAATACGTAGCCATTAAGACTGACGTATATGCTAGATTCGCAATAAATTGGTAGCATGTGATGGTTAACCTCTCTTATTTGAGGGCATTATTGAACTTTAATTAGTCTTTTCGGATAACCGTCAGAGAGATAGAAGTGAAATGTTAACATAAGGTAACGGAGCGGAAAATGACAAAGTTCAGTCAGGCCAGAAACAATCATGGGCGTAGTTGTCATGCAATGAAATTGTCCAGGAATAGTTATTAATAAAGGCGGACTATAAAGAATTATTCTGACTTCGATGGGAGTATTTAAATTTTGGCAGTTAGGAAAAGTTAATCCTGACTGGCTAAGCTAAACGAAGGGGTGTGCTTCCCAGACGAATTTCAATGCTTTAAGTAAGTTCCCTTGCGAAATTCAACAGTCCTAGTTTTTTTGCTGGAAAAAGTAATTTTCCTCGTTAAATAAATCGTCCAAGGGATGGGGGTCAGGAAGAATTTAAGAGACCCGTAACCTGAGAGAGATTCGGCTGCATAGAAAGAGCGAGTCTTGAAAAGGCTCAAAGGTATTTCTCAGTCGCATACAATACGTTCATTGATGCAAGTTTGTAATTATTTGTTGAATTTATTCGTTTTAAATTCATACTGCAATTTTCTCTTGAGTTTAGAAGTTAATCATACACTCATTGTCTTCAAAGTTATACGATTCATGCATTGTAAGAATGTCATATAATATTTCACTGTTATGAGTGTATTCGGATTTAGTGGTTTGTATGTAATAGAAATCATGTATTGTAGGAATTTCATGCATTACTCTGATGTGAATTGTGAGAATTAATCTATCGGTCTTAAATGGGATAGATCATTGTCAGCTAAGAATTGATTTTACTATGTCTGTGTTAATGAATCACTAATTAGCAAGTAATGTAGTTAAGACAAGACGTGAAGTCTATTTATTCATTTATGTAATAAAGTTGTGAATTCTCTTACGGAAATCGGCGCGTATAGACCGACATCGTACAGCTAGTAATTTATAGCCCACAATGGAATGTAACAGTTTATCTAAGAGGTCTGTTAAGTCATGGTTCCAGTTAGGAATGTGGCTAGCAGCTAAGGAAAGAGACACAAATATTATAATAATAGGGTGTATGTGTATCAGGGTGCAAAATAACCACATTAGCTTAGTTCTGTTGAATTACGATAAGATGATATCTGACGTAAAAAGAGTGGGAATATTGTTCGAGCTCAAGAGAAGAAAAAACATGACATATTTAAGTATAACATCTAGTATTTAAATATACCAATATGAATTTAAATATACCGGTTCGTATTTGAATATGCAAAAATTATATTACCCTGCTGATCTACATAAGCACACATAAGCACACATTATTTTTAAAGCTTATACTGCGATTACATGTTCTTCGGTTTCATCTTTTCAAAAGTGAAACGACCATTGTCACAGAAGTTTATGTGTTCCTTTTCTTAGCGACTTGAGTTCTTGCGGTGTGAATGTTACACAACAGTAATTGGTATTTCATTTCAGATTCTTGTTCACTTTCAAGTACATACATACATACATACATACATACATACATACATACATACATACATACATGATAATAACAATTTGGGTATAACAGAACATAAAACTTAAAATACCATTCTCGCATTCTTCTTAGACAAGAGTTAATGGACATGACCTCCATATGCTGTAGTAGTTATTATTCTTCATATAAGTCGATATTCCATTTCTTGTACACTTTGCCTTTTGCGACGTTCAAACTACGGTTTGATAGTCGTGCATTTCTCAAATGCGATGATATCAGATCACACTTCCAGCATATAACACCAGTAAGAACGGAGAGGCTTCGTGGACCATGTTTCCGTCTTATAAATTCTGTTTCTGTATTATATTCAACGACATACCATAAGGAGCAACTTTAATGGAATTGTGGCAGAAAATGATGAAGACGCAGATGTTATATAATAGTACTTTCGTGAATATATATATATATATATATATATATATATATATATATATATATAACTATATATATATAACTATATATAACTATAACTATATATATATATATAATACGCATACATACACACACTTTCCCCGTTCCTCTCCCCTACGACCCATCTTTTGGGAGATGACCAAGTCATGAAGGCATGTATATCTATGAGCCACCGTTAATTGCATCTCAAAGTTGGCAAGTCTTTACCTAAAAAGGTGCGAGTTGAGCAAGGACCTGTGAACTAATGATACCACTGTGTACCTTTCAGTCAAAGGACAAATATATTTGCTTGTAAATCCATTCCTTAAATCAAACATAAGAGGACAACAGATGTAGGGTACATACTGCATTTCCCTCCACGAGCAGGAAATATTAGACTCGGACTATCATCTATCGCGAATGTTGTGTAGTCAAACTGGAAGGAAAATCCATCAAATGCTCTAGCTAGCATTTCCTTCTTAACAGTCATCCGTCGAAGGCCAAGAAAAGGGACAAACAGAAGGAAATTACTAAATGTAAGGAAACATATACATTTTAACTTTACAAAAAAATGAATATTATGATGGCAACGGTGACAATCTGATGTTGCCAAAAGACGAAATATTTTAGCATTCATTTTGTTTTTTGTCGCTCCAAAAATATTATTACCCTTAATATTGATGGGCACGCGAAATCCAGGACCTACTGTACGGAGACTTACTGTACGGTGACCTACTGTACGGAGACCTACTGGACGGTGACTTACTATACTTATAGGTTACTGCATTTGTATGGGAAAATATGAACGAGTTTTTCGGATGGCTATACTGCACGACCTTGGGAGTGCAGTATATCCATCCGACAAAACGAGTTCATATTTTCCCATACAAATGCAGTAACCTTTTTATTATATGCTCATTTTCTTATTCTACCCAAGGCTTAAATATATAAACAAAAATACACTACAAGAAACAAAGTAACTGAATATATGCCGTATTCCAAACTAAATACACAAGTGTAGCTGCATCATTACATAACAACATTATTAATGCGCACGTAACTCCGCCCAGACAGATTTGAAGTTGGTCGCGCGCTAGACGTAAGTTTCGAAAGAAAATGGCGTTTGGTCTACTTAAAATTGAAATCTGGAGTAATATTGTTAATGAATGCACATTGCAACAACTTTTCCATTTTATCTGGAATGAATACGTTTTGGTATTTTTGTCGATTCGACGCAATTTCGTGATTATGGTCTGGATTTATCTACATGAAGTAAATTACATCGGATTCCAGCAGCGTCTGCCAATTTAATCGTATTGAAGTGTGTTGACATCGGCGTGCGTGTTTCTGTTCTGTCATTGAATGATTCAGTTCATAATGTGGGAAAATATGAAGTCTTTCAATTGCAATTATCGAAAAGACGCTGTGGAATTTAATGTTTATTTCATTTTGAGTGCAGTAAAGAGGATGTAACTGCACTTGGAATATACTCGAAATTACAGTACAATTTCGAAATGTGTAATCAACCTTGAGAACCCATGACATGGCTCATGTAATTAGGATTTGCAGAACTAAGAAAGTACATTTTGAGGAAATTCAGGATGTAAAACTGTAAGTATATTTTTGCCATTTTTACTAACAGCTAAAGAAGACAGTTATGTCTTATAACTTGCATATTATTGTAGGGACCCTGTCTGGCGTCTATAGCTAGCCTAAATCTGAAACACTATCAAAAAAGTTAACGCGGAATGTGACAAAGCTGCTGATATGTGGCAGTCCATGAAACATTTGCTTTAGTTCATTCAGAAAAAAAATTGTTTGTTTACAATAGAAAATAGTTCCTTTATTCGCGTGCATTCAGTATGAATTCGCGCGAGGGTGCAATATCGGGAAATATTGCACGATTGTGACAATGTAAAGTTAACGGAGAAAAAAACGAGCATATAATAAGGAGGCTTACTGTACGGAGACTTACTGTACTACTGTACGGAGACTACTGGACGGAGACTTACTGTACGGAGACTAACTGGACGGTGACTTGCTGTACGGATACTTACTGGACGGTGACACTTAAATTTCATTTAAATTATACTGACTGATTAAGCGACACGTTTATTTCAACTATGTAATGATCGAATATAAATAAATTAAATTTATATTTAACAAGTGCGTTTAGTTAGTCCTGACTTATCATTCAAATATGGATCCTTCATTTCCTTTAATAAATGTAACTAAATTCAATAACAACAGCAAAATATCAACTTGAAGATGCAGTGGACTTCCACACACGCACATACACGAGTTTAGAAAAGTAATGAAAAGTAATGATCTTAATGAATTGTTCATGGATAAAGTTTACTATTTGATAGTGCAAAGAACAAATATGCACGAAATAAAAGGAGAGCATGTTGAGAAAAGTGCCTAAGCAACGTTGTATAAGTAGGCTCCCATTCGCGAGATAGATAGTTTCAAAAGGCTGTCGACCAATTTGGGTATTGCCCTTAATTGTCGCGTCCTGCCCCGTCGAGCACTGCCATAGAGTCAAAGAAAACTAAGACTGCCCAACAGCAGTTACTTCAAGGATATTTGTGTTGACATAATATATTTCAAGTATCTATTCTATCATCCAAGGGAATTTTTATATACCAGACAAAATATGAATGTTGGAAAGAAACATTTTTCTGTAGAATTTCACGTTGCTGTCCACCTTCAATAAACTTACAGCTTAGTAATTGTAATATATCACAAAGCATACTACTGTAAGTAAATTCCAAGCCGATGTAAGATTCTTTTGACCTATATCTTAGAGGTCATACACCATAGGTTTTAGTATTGTAGACAGACAGGGAGGGTAACATCTTCTGTGTCTTGTCTTTACGAAAACAGCATATGAGATGAACAAATTTAAAACAAAACATTTAATTTTGATTTTGCAGTTCATTCTTGCAGCGACTTTGGCAGCACGGTCATACCCCTATTCCCCACGCGCCTTTATGTGTCTTGGATGATCGCGCGCGCGCGCGCGCGCGTGTGTTTGTGTGTGATTTGGATTTTTAACGTAGCTTTAACAATTTTTCAGTCATATCGCTACGATGTTTGCAGTGCGGCAGTTTATAGTGATGTCTAGCACTGGGGCATCATGCCGCAGACATGTAGCATGATGTCCCACCCAGTCATATTATCCTGACACCCGCCCGACCAGACTTAACACTAACCTCTTAATGCTGAGCGCCTAGCGAGGCAGTTTTTAATACCATTTTTATTTCTTTGGTATGACTCGGCCGGGGTTTATTAAAAGAGAAAGTACTTGCTCGTAGTAGCCAGTGTTTAAGTTCAGTTGTTTTGTTTTGGGTTTTTTTTCTTCAGGATCGTAAATATTTATAATAAAGACAACCATGGACAGCAGTCATCTTTGCTTCCCTTCAGTAGAGTTCTTTCGGCATATGATTCTCTCTTACAGAGGGTTGCTTTCACATTGTTTCTTGATTATATCCAATGAGTATACTACACTCTGATGAACTGCCTTATGCATGAGAAATGGGGAACAGAAGTTCATGTCTGCATGGGATTCACCTCATCAGATTGGTCCAAAAATGTGCGTACATAGTTACTGTTATTGTCGTTCGATGATGGATGATCTATTACAGAATTTTTAGAAAAATACACAGAGGTTATGTACCAAAGCAAATTCACTATGAATAGTATAAACACTAGGCAAGTTCATCGAAAAACAGTGCAGACAAGAACAGCAGTGTTGGAACTACTCCTTTTCTGGATTCATATTTCCACGCAGTTGCATCCTATTCTCAAAGGACTGTAATCTTTGGCAAACTTTCGTAACTGCAGCAACAACTCCCATTTCATTTTTTTTAAATCGTAGGAAATTCTAAACAAATAAACACTGGCCTTTAAGCAAAATCGACGACGAGGACAAACTGAACGTGTTAAGCAGCTCGACCTGATTTCAAATATAATAAACTGTACAATCGTTCTCTCTCTCGATATTTGATATTAAAATTATTGAATTTCGATTGCGAGACTAACAACTCATGGATTGTGTAAACAGTTTATTACCTTATCAACAGCCAATTAGCTTTGATACCACTGTCATCGTATGTTGACGGAGTTAGGTCATGGCTTTTAGTGCCTTCATGTCAGTAGTGTTAACTGTGTTCCTTGGTCATTCGCGGATTTGCCGACCAAGACATGAAACATATATGTTTCTTTTCACTTCGGTTATTTGTTACTTCTAAAGCGTTACAAATTCACACTATCCAAATATTTTGGACAAACTTAAACAATTTGTCCACTGGGACAGATTTACACTATAATAAGCATTCATGTTTGACCGTTGAGGCCGGGAAACAGGTGTATTAATGACACGAAGCGTCAGGGTCCCATTTATCATTTACCCATAACATGGGGTTTGCAAATCTTTGAACAGTCAACAAATTATTTCCGGAAGAGAAGTTGAACTGCTTGAATAAAATAGGTCTTATGGGAAAGAGTTACAGAAAAAATAAGCACAAAACAGAATAGTGTGTGTGTGTGTGTGTGTTTGTGTGTGTGATTTGGATTTTACACTATGGCAGTTGTGTGGCAGTTGATAGTGATGTCTAGCACTGGGGCGTCATGACACAGACATGTAGGCAACTGTTGGTACCATTTTATAAGTCTTTGGTATGACTCGGCCGGGTACAAACCCGTGACCTCTCGCATCCGATGCCGACTTTCTAACCACAAGACCACAGATAGGTCTCCAGAATACTGTAATAGCTCAGAAAGGTTTTAACATAGCAAGTCATAGTATACGCTACATAATCCTACACTTTAACGTCGATGTAAGTATCTAACTTTACATTCGGTTTTAAACTCTCTTTTTTGTATCTTGGCAAACATTAGAACTTAGGAAACGGCCCAAGATTTTTATCAAATTCCGACATTATATGCAGCCACTTCAATAGCGCTATAGTAATCATACGGGACTGCTTAGTGGAAACATTTGCGAGTTACAGTCCATAGGTTCAAAGTCTGTTCTGAGTGCTGCAGCAAAGGTTTTAAGATGGAAAACTGCACATGATCGTTATCCTTATACTGAAACAGCACGTGCAGTTTTGATGCTTGATCACGCTTGATGTCACAAATCTCACGTGCCAAACAAAGTAAAACTGACTTGAGTATTCTTTGCTCCAGCTACATTAAAACTGTAGTGTATTAAAGGCTGGATGTAAACAAAAGTGTAATATACATTCATAAATGATTTGTCACTTTCACTGAAATGGACCTGGATATGACTAATGCGAACTAAATTTTAATTCATTTTAAAAAAAGCACAGGGCGTAAATCTGACTTGAATAAACCCCATTAATCTTGCATCGTTGCCCTAAATGAATCATTTGCTCGAGTCACCTTGACTTGATTTTCTTTTGTAACTTAATATCTACTCGGACAGTTTATACTCGATACACGAACTTATTGAAAATGGCACAACATTAGCATGTTTGCGGTGCGGACTGCTCTAGAAGGTTGAGAATTATTACTTGTACAAGCCCCAGTCTGGAAATCATAGAATCTTATCCTGAGTCTGAAATTTGGACTAGGTTCCAGTCTTGGTCAATTAAATGAGGCTTATTAAAGAAAAGTTTCGTAAAATTTCGCCTCATTTTTTGACCCCACGGCTTCCAGTTTAAAGATTCTGTGAGCTTCAGTCCGGACCTTAAGTTCACAGTAACTGCTCTCGAAGGCCATCTCAGTTTGAACGGAAAAAACGTTAAAGTTTGACTAGCATAATCAGGTCATGGCCTTAGTTGGCGAAGAATACAAACGTTTAAATAGCATAGATTCAATATCAAGTGTGCCAGACGTTCTGTGCAGTTATTAACATCAAAGGGAATGGCACTCGTCGCTCATTAAGGTAATTGATGATGTCAATTTTCGAGCTCTTTTTAAATAAAAGCAATTTTGCCAATGTCAAAATTACTTAAACTTCGTTATCACAATCTTTAAGTCTACCCAACCCTTGTAATTATCAACATCTCTCGAACATTAAATCATCTACGTCCTATGCGCAAGCCAAGCTTTCTTTGTCACTTTGAAAAATAATGTTCTCATTCAAAGAAAGCTTACTTTCGGCCAACAATGTAACTTTTGTTTACCACCCCCCACCCACCCCCAACCTACCTACCTACCTACCTATCTCTCTCTCTCTCTCTCTCTCTCTCTCTCTCTCTCTCTCTCTCTCTCTCTCTCTGCAATTCGCAGTAAGATGATTCAATTTAGCGCACTGGGTGTCAAGGGTCAACCTTAATACATCGAAAATACCTCAGATGACGGTAACATAAAAGTAAATGGAATGATGTTATGAATCGATGTGTTAAAAAATGAACATTTCAGATAATAGATGACGCAAATGCATATCAGTTTATCTAAATGCCAAAGGTACATGATTCGTTTTTGTGCAATCAATTATCACATGCATCAAAATAATAACTAATGTAAACTGCAGCTCACTGTAATATGTGCAATTACTCTTTACAAAATACAATTTTTATGGTTAAAAAGATCACAATATAGTTAAAGCCTATTCCCTCCAAGGAACATGCTTCAAACGACAGACTTCTTGTTATGTATCATAGGTAATGCAGATTTTTTTTATTCCTGTTGTATGTAAAATGGAGAAAGCACAAGTGCAATTCCGTCAGATAGATCATCAAGATGCGTGTATTTTGATAATGCAATAAACTTTATAATCTGCGAAATCGTGTTGCAGAGGTAGCATGGTATATCTAATTATACATTATAATGGTATATTATAATGGTATATTTAATTATATATTGCAATAATATATTTAATTATATATTATAATGATATATTTAATTATATATTATAATGGTACATTCATTTATGCAGTATACTGCTTTATTTAATTATATATTATACTGGTATGTTTAATTATATATTATAATGGTATATTTAATAAAGGACTAGAACATAAGAGATGTTTTAAAATAATTTTGAAATAAATCAAAACTTTCTTTACTGCAACTGAATGGAAATATAGTATAAATACCACTGATTAAGAGTGAAGATATGTTTATTTACATATGTACCATATCTATTGCAGAATAGGCTCTACTTTCGACAGCGTACTTTTAAAGTCCATGATTCGTAAATCTGGTCGGGCCAGTCACATTTTATCCAGTGAGATCCGTTTGAGGATAGACTTAAAAGAAGTTCAAGGTTCAGATTGGTGTAAGTGATGTCTAATATAATTTAGCATTTATTTCTACACCATTTTATGCGTGTCTTGGTTGTTCTGTTGTGTCTCCTAAACCTTGGCCACCAATTCATGTCTAGTTGTTGTAAATCTAGTTAGAGTTGCCTCCCCTGGAAATGTATCCGCCATTGTTTGTCCATCTTTCCTAAGTATCTGGTTTCGGACAAAAATGGTCATTTGTTACATAATATTAAAAAGGCCATTAAAGCTCTCCCTCGATATTTAGCTAGGTGTCTGTAAACATGTTTGCGTTCCAGACAGGGTCAATCTCGAAATAAGGGGAAGATTAGCTATCTCATGTAATCGAGCAGACAATGCTTTATTTCTTTTTCATAAGACCTATACACCAATGCAAAAATGGCATTGGCTGTACACAGTCCAATCGACACGGTCGTCTGTTGCAAGAGATTTTTACATCCTGATTTGAGGTCATAACAATCTTGTCTATTTTTACCTGTTACGTGTGGAGCTGTCCTTCGTAAATTATTTTTATTGTTATTTCAGAACACCGATTTTCTTGAAATCATTCAAATTTTCATGAAATCGGTTTCTCCCATACACTGGTTTTAGAAGGCTGACCCAAAAGTTGGCAGACATTCAAGGGAAGTAATTATGAATACCTATGACATCACACGCAAACCATCTACTGACTTGTGACACTTCTAAAAATGTATACACAACCATCTGCTCTCCGCTTGCATACCGCTTGCATACAGCTTCTGCTGCAAAATCAATAAATATAATACAATGAGACCTCACAATCCCGTAACTATCACTGTCGTTTTCGCGTGACATTCTTGAATTCGAATTTGGAATCCGAAGTACTGAAATGAAAAGCTCCAAAGAGATGGCTAGAATTTGCGTTGTAGGACATACAGAACGGATATGACAGTCTTTAAAGACGTTATTATGACATATTTAAAATCGTGTGTATCGTTGAAATATTGAGACAAGATACGCATTCCAAGCCCTTGCAATTACCTAATTCCATCTACTTAACCGGGCATATACAAATAACAGCAGCTTTTGCTTTCGCATTTTGGTAATTGTTACGAAAGTCAGTTAAATTTCTGGCTCTCTTGCACTAAAAGGTAAAATCTCGGGTAAATCATCTACATGTTACCTATTTTTTAAAACGTAATTTCCTTCAAAATACATATATTGCAGTAGATTTCTGAATACCAAAACTCAGTTAATTTGCTTGTATTTCTCAAAATCATCTGCATTATGCATCATACGCGTAAATTGAAATTCCGATCTACAATAGACATTGTACATCATGCACAAACAGGCTATTATAGTGTACACTCTGGTGGGCTTGGTGAGTATTGGCTCTAAAACGTAAAATCATATTAAAAGTTAGGAACAGTAGATTTAACAGTGCACGTATGGAAAAAAACATAAGAGTGTGTCTGATATGTGAAAGCAAGATATTTAACGACGAAAATAATTTATTTTTACTTTATAGGAAATACGAAACATAAATAAAACAAATTAATTCACCATTATTTCCGGTTCTTCACCATTATTTCCGGCAATTTTCATCTGTGTTCATAATCTGTATGCGTGAACTCCCAATGTCAACCAGGAGTAAAAGAGTATAGTTACTTTTCTGAAAATATGTGTATATATATATATATAGAATCAGAAACAAAGAAAACTCTCCCTTTCCATTCCATACGCTGACATCTCTGAATGCTAATAACAACATCTTCGATGTGCACTATTTCTTCTTTTAAAAAAATGTCTTGCTGTGATTTTGCTGCGCGAGAGAAGTGAAAGATTGAGATAAATAGAAAATATGAAGCAGACGAGAAATAGTTACCATAGTCTAAGATGACTTAGGTCTTGGAATGAAAGAAAAAAAAAATGAACCATAGTTTTCATGAGACAATGTGTTTTTTTATATCACTCATATTTAGAGGGCGTTAATACTGGCAACATTGGCAGAAAATGTAAAAGGTGTAAGATTTCAACAACCACAAGTAACAGTCAAACATCTAGCTAGATGGACTTCCTGCCAAAATACCACCAGAAATTAATCCCCGCCTGTATAAATATGCCAACTGTGTAAATCGCTAAATTTTATCCCCACAGATATCAAGAAGTGCTTGACAATAACGTTGGTATGTATACAGTTCAGGATGGAGAGATTATTTGCTTCTTACTGTTCTCATGATAAAGACCATCTTGGGTTGATTCTTTGATCAGACTTTACCATTAAATGGGCATTCCCATACCATGGTAGTTTCAATCTACTGCCACATATGCTACAGTCTTATTGATCTATAAGAAAAGTAGGTCCCTTTATCCAAGGATTCTTAACGTGTAACAGTTTGTAAGTAAAGGTGAATGAAAAGCCCAACAATAAGTGTAAATAGATATACCGTATGTACTCGCTTATAAGTCGAATCAAACAACAAATATCCTGATATACCGTAGCACAACGCGCCTGCAGATCAGGCTCTATGTTGCTTGTTCTTCTGATTACTCCTAGCGAACTGCACAGACCCAGATCTGCCGGCAGATCTGGGTCTGTGCAGTTTGCAGTTGGACTTGAGTTATAAGCGAGTATAGAAGGTATAAACGCTATCAAGAGACATCAACCAAAAGTCAACATTTGAAGCGCACCAGTACTGACATAATTATCATCCATGTATAAAACCATAAACTGTCAGACTTGATGACGGAGCGACCGCAAAATGGAATTATGAATCACTTATTCCAATGTAGGGCCATATCTGGTCCGTTCAGATCAATGCCACAATGTACTGAAATAGGAGTATTATATCCCGTCCAAATTTCCTTTTCTTCTTTCTAGTATGGCTAACTGAAATACTAGTTTGAAAATGAGGTAACGTTCATAAATCTGGAGACAGTTGTTTGTTTGTTTTGGGTATTTTTTTTATACAAACCTGAAAATTGATGAATATCCTTATCTGAGGGTCTAAAGGGTATTGATCACGGATGTTGCGATAATCCGATAATCTCCATCTCTTCGTCCATTTGTCAGGCTGTGCGCCTGACCGTAACTCAGTATCCTCGAAGAATGTTGGGTGAAATTTACCTCAACTTTGTCCATATGTTAACCATATGGTAATCATGTATCTGTGTGTGTGTGTGTGTGTGTGTGTGTGTGTGTGTGTGTGTGTGTGTGTGTGTGTGTGTGAGAGAGAGAGAGAGAGAGAGAGCTCATATGGTCCCGGGTATGAGGTCAAAGATCACAATCACAAAACTTATATTTACCAAGGGAAGCGTGGTCCGAGTAGGGGGATGTAAGAGATATATTCAGATCGTGGTACTTTAGTAGTAGTAGCAGCAGTAGTGTGTGTGTGTCTGTGTGAGTATATATATATATATATATATATATATATATATATATATATATATATATATATATATATATATATATATACTGTAAGTAGGTAATTCATGTCATAGGTTTAACATTGTATGCCAGTCACGAGGTGTAATGATTTTATGAATGAATGAATGAATTGAATGTTCTTCACCTGTTAATAAATCCGCAGTTTGTAAGAACGATCATTCATTGAATGAAGCCTACATGACTGAATCATGTTATGGTGGTTTTCTATGAGGTTGTATACAATTTTATTTGACAGGCTATACCTGTGTAGGTAATAGGTACAGTGTACGGAATGCAGTTGCAAAACATACACAGATTTCATTGCAGTAATACTTTATTTACGACCAAATGTGAAGAAATTGTGTACAGAAAAAATAAAGAACCTAGCGAAACTGTCAGATCAGATGAAAGTAAAGGAAGTTATACCTTTAATTAAATTCTGCAGATATCTTTTGGTCAATTACCGAAAGAACACGAAAACCATTGGTATGGATAAATTTTAAATAGGTCTCAGGCGCTTCTATGAATTAATATATTAGTTTTCCATCGCCAGTAGTGAAGCAAATGATTGCTGATTGTAGCTTAAATTTGTCCTACATATATATTTAGATATAATGAACTTACATCCTTCTAGCAGCAATGCAGTATGAAAGGCAATAGAGACGTAGCTATGTCATACTCAGGCCAAAGAAAATGATAATTCATTTTTTGGGGTGACCTATTATAAAAACGATGTTGTGAAGGGAAAAAAATGAAAATGATTTGTTAAGGACGATTAATGGAAACATCTCAGAAAAAACACCTTCATCAGAGAACGTAAGTTAACGTTGCTGTTCTGAAAATAAGTTCAACCGTATAACAATTTTGCAGAGAAAGTAGGTCTGTAGACCACCGTTTACTCTCAATGTTTGAATCAGAAATACATTTTATATTGAATTATAGCCGTTGTGATTCGATAGCACGCAAGAACATTATAATAAAAATATAGTACAAGGTTAAACTTTGCATTCCTGACTGTGCACGTGTTGTGTCTATTTGTCAGCAGATTTACACATTTATGGGAGTAATAATGACTTTCCCTTAGTAATCCCGACGATGAAAAGCTGTCCGATAGTTAAGATACGTTTGCAAGTCAAGTACGTTTACACTATATTAATTTAATTTATTTAAAATTACGTAAAATATTTGACGTGATTTAAGGACTTTTTCCTGCATAAATGTAAAAAAAAAAAAAGAAGTTTAAAACTTTATTGCATTAACGGTGCTAATTTACTTGTTCTAAATATGTACCATGTTACCTTTTTGAGAAGTTGGTTGAAGCCGTGTTGAATAAAAATTGTCGTTGACATTTCCCTGTACTTTGTTCAAATGAAGAAAAAAATGTTATCACAGAAAGTCAAGCAAAAAACACCTATTCTGAGGCAGTATACATAACAACGTACAACAGTAATGTAACTTTAACAGTGGTTACAAACCTGCCATTACACGAGAGCTCGCACCGTCCCCATTAGCAAAAATGGGTGGGTAGGGTGGCGCCGTCCCTAACTGAAGGATTTTGTTTATTGATTCATTCGTTTTGAATGGCACATCAACACATAAGCATTGTTCAGTGCAACGGCAAAGGGAATACAATGCCTTTCACGGAGAAACACATCGGTGTGAAGTTGATAAACGGCCTCGTCTGTATCATAAAGTCTGTTGTTGAATAAAAAGTCACGTATTATAATTGTATAAATTGTAACCGGACACAAACATGACCAAGGAAACATTTTTGTTCAAAAAAATAAAAGAGACATCAATGGCAAGGGAGATTTTATACTTATGCCACTGGACTGGTCTTTGAACATTACAGTTTATAACAGAGACATGAACCCATTTATTCTTATTTCTTCCGGTTCACATCATATATGAAAGAACTTAACAATTTGAGTTTATGTCGAATTACAAAGAAAACCCACCCCACCGAACTAAACAAACCTGGAAATGGCGTGAAACTTATTTCAATGCATACTGTGAATCCATTATAGTTGTTACTCTCGGATACTGTCTTTCTGAATGATACCGTATGTACTCACTTATAAGACGCGTCCAACTGCAAAACTGCATAGACCCAGATCTGCCGTCGCATAACGCGCCGGCAGATCTGAGTCTGTGCAGTTTGTTAGGAAACACAGAACAAAGAAAATAGACCCTGATCTGCGGGCGCATTATGCTACGGCTGATCAGGATCTTTTTACTTTGGAGTTTGACTCGACTTATAAGCGAGTGTAACAAGTAGTTTCTGTTCTCCCTAGCCTGTATGTTTTCACAGGCCACTGAATTTCGTGTTTTCCTGTTCATATGACCGAGAGAAGAAGACAGTACTTATCCGAGCTTGCACAATACAGCGCTTAAGATAAATTTCGCATCCAGACGGTGTAAGCATAAAAAAAGAAAAAATATAGGTACGCTGTGGTAAGTTTATAAATTGCAAGTGCCAAAAACATAATTGCAGCATAAGCGATATTGAAAAATATATGGAGTCCAGAGGTACATTTATATCTTATGTATATGATAGTATTTCATATAAATAAATGTCAGGTTGATAAATTGTAACAGATTGTCAATTTTATTTCTCATTCATGTCACGGTGAGACATTTTTTCTTCTTGCACATGAGATAAATATCAATGTCCCCGTTGTATGCATCAACTTGTACGTGTAATAACTGTGCCACGTCTTAGCATCTAAGTAAATACAATTAATAAATTTAATATGCTCGATCTACACACAGCACGTGTATACACAGCAAACACACAGCACGTGTATACACAGCAAAACGACCGGCAAACGTTCTCAACTTTAATAGTTCGTCTCCTCGCGGTTGGACAACGAAAGGGTTGATATTTGGCCATCACGAGCATCAGTAAACTTTCTCAGCTTACTAGTTCGCCTTCATAGCCTAAACTACATAGCTTGTGATTGGACCAACGATGGGTCGGTTTGGCCAGTGCGAGCAATACATTTTTGATTGAGTTCAAAATTTCAAGTTTGGAACGCTTTTAAGCGAATACACGAATGGGAATGAGAGCAAAATGGGGTCCATAATTAGAAGTTATCTGAAATGATGATGTATGAAAGGATTTATAAATGGAGAGGTGCTACATTCCTTTGAGACAGCCTTGTTTGAAATTCCAGGTTAAATAACAATTTAGAGACTGAAATATAAACGTAGAATTTGAAACAATAAAGAGATGCAACTTTAAAAGACTAAATATTATGGTAGGGTTAGAGATGGGCTATACGAGGGCTTGTGAGTCAAGGAAAGGTGCAGTCTGACAGTAAAAGGGGGTGGGGGCGATTTCACACTGCAGCATGAATAGCGTTTCAGTTTTTCGGTGTTATTTTAACTGGACTTGAGACACGTGCAAACTGGACAAAGATTAAAAACCGCGAATAGCAGCATATATGGGCAGTAAATATGGACATCACCAAACTCTGAGTCGGGTATCACCAGAATCAATACACTCCAATATGTGCATTTGGTAAAACCATCAAAATTTGACACCACAGACATAAAGCTTTTAATAAACAGACCATCAGATAATAAGACTGTAACATTCAATTTGGTGCCCTTTCTTGAAGAGATAGCATAATCTTGAATGAATATATACCTTATGCCAGTTTTAGTCCCAGTCTTTAAAATCCTTGCTTATTTTACGACTTAAAATAATATTAGTTGTACACCAGTCTTCCCCGACATAGGATGGGAATGTACAGTCTCTCCACGTTTTAATACCATTTAAATGATTACATTACCGACTATACTCCCGAGTCCAACCGTAAACAACCTGATCCAGCCTTTCTATTAATTTGCTAGCAGATAAGGGTCTATTTCGATTGTTCTACTGATTACTCGTACCAAGCTGCACTAACCAGGATCTGCCGGTGCATCATGCGACGGCAGTTCTGTGTCTGCGCAGTTTTCAGTTTAGGGTGGGTCTACACCTAATTTTGATAAAGACAAAATGTGTACCATCTGTGTGATTGGACATAATGCGAGGTCAGATCTGGGTCTGTGCAGTTTGTTAGGAGTAATCAGTAGAACAAAAACAGACCCTGATCTGCAGGCGCGTGATCCTACGGCAGACCAGGATATTTGTTGTTTTGCAGTTTGACTCGACTTATAAGCAAGTACAGACGGTACATCTCATAGCGCAGAGCGCATGTCAGAGTATCGTGTATGATAATTTCATGTTCCACCTTACATAAAGCGAATATAGGAGTGTCAAGTGTCGTAGCAGTGCGGAATTATTTTGCATTTGAGTGTTTGATATGATAATATAAATATTGGCTTAATCAGGGTATGTGTTGGTCGATACACCAACCAAAGAGAAGTACAAAGTTTGTCTCGATTTGTTTGTTCGAGATTCAACTGGATAAAGTAGATTTAATATTGAATTGAAGTATGTTGACTTCCTTCCGTTACTTCAGGGCATAGGGCATTTTTTAAATACAAATTCCATATATGTTAGTCTGTCCATCCATACAGCCATTCATCGACCCATCCGTACATACATGCATGCATGCATGCGCGCAGGCAGGCATGCATACATACATACATACGTACATACATACATACATACAGATAGCCATACATACATACATACAGCCAGATAGCCATACATACATACATACATACATACATACGCGACCGCAGAATTATTTTTTTGGGAGGGAGATTGGGTAGGCACACATGTAGCGTCAGCTACTAACTTTTACGCATGTAGGCCAAAACGTGTGTAAACGTGAAATTCGGGCGGGCGCACATACATACATACATACATACATACATCCATACATACATACATCATACACACGTACATACATACATACATACATACATACATACATACATACATACAAACAGACTGGTGTTTTCTTATGCATCTGTAAGGTATTAATACTGAAGTCCTTCTATAGATATACTGTATAATATTTTACACCCGAAGGAATTAATCTAGAATGTCCATGTTTTGTCAGTTGACATGTATGCAAAATCAATGAATCGTAAAACAGCCATTAACATTATAACACAGTTACGGTCGTTTTAATAGTCAACAGTCTAGTCTTTGATAATACACATACACGTGCTCAACACATAAATAAAAAAGTCATATTTTTGTCTCAGTATAGCAATGTCAGTACATTCCTTTCGTGAAAAATAATTGGAAAGCGATGAAAGCTTCTTTTAAAAAAAAAAACGAATTCAAAGATAATTTAAGTTGGTAAGGAGTGATGCAGCTCACATGAAACCAGATCATATGACCAATTAAGACAGAAAGAAAGAAAGAGAGAGAGGCGTGAAAACAAATGGCCATCAAGACACTATAAAACAAAAATATCGTCAACCTTATCTGTAAAAAACATACGGATGACATGGAAGTTATCGTTATATCGATATATTGCATGGAACATAATACAATAAGCAGGATTATCAAAAAAAACAAGCATTCCGATTATAAACATTAAAGAAAGAGTGAGAATTTTCTCTGATCCTTGTATGTATGAGAGAGAGAGGGGGGGGGGGAGAGTGTGTGTGTGTGGTTAAGACATACATATTACCTTTTATCTAACAGGTATTAGCCTGCTCGGCAATACTTTGTACTATATAATAAAGGTCGCGTCAACTATTGCCTAGGTTAATGGGTATGGTTTGTTAGATTATAAAACTGTAAAAGTAAATAATCTATAAAGCGGTCGTATATATGGACGCGCAAAATGACTCTTCAACAAGAAGTGTGAAGAGGTGCAAAGGTAAGTCTGTTGCCATGACGATCGCGTCTGTCAAGTACCTAGAGATCAAAGAGATTAAAAATGCGCTCATTAGGGAAATTGTGCCTGACATGGATTCTGCGCTTGTAAAATTTCTCGATACAGGATTGGGCCTAATTCAACTGACAGTCAATTTTCAGGCAAAATTGATTCCCCGTTGGGTTTTACAGTGAATCATAGATGTGCAAGTAAATGCAAGGGTGGCAAGTTTAGTGGTATGAATACCTTTGATATCTATATTACGATAGCCTGCAAGCCACGAGCGTCTTTTTCCATCCAATTAATCCATGCACATGCAGTGAAGCTGAACTAAGCCTTCATATAGCGAGTTATATATATATATATATATATATATATATATATATATATATATATATATATATATATATATATATATATAGAGTGAACTGTGTGACATCCCCATCTTTCCCCACATCACCCAAACCAAAGAATTCGCACATAATGATCAGAGTTTACGGGGATCTTTAAATGTTTCGTTCTAGCAAACACCAAAACACAAAAACTGGTATCTCACAAAACATACTAAATTTACTGCAAACCTAACTATACCACGAAGTTTACTGGTGTGCTTGTTTCAGCACCACAAACCCGAATTCTTTCTTTCAAACCGCTATCAAAAGAAAGCGAAATATAAGGGTACATATTAAAAAACAATCTGTCCGTTATCTCTGCAAGTATTGGACGTTTTAATCTCGCCCAATACCTAACGCCCATAACCCACGTTAGATCTGGTCAACCAATACGATTTAGTTCCTCCCATTTTTTCGGTCGGAATCGCAGGCAAAGGAAGTACATGTTCTGACTGCACTTTGCAATGTGCATAATGTAGCTTTGCATGCACATCAACGCTGCAACTTCGTGCAATAAATCTAATACTAGTGCCAATTCCAACTGTTTATCAAGGACAGACAGTTAAAATATATACGATATGTGTCATACAAAAGTACGAGTTGCTAACCGTTACGTGCAGTAGTAATACTGCACAGATTTATTTTCCTATCTGTTTGTATTGTCTGAAGTATAAACAGTTTGTCAGTGTGTTACATTAGGAATACATTAACAATTACCTCGTTATCTGCACTTCAGTCAGGACCAGCCGTGTGTGTGTGTGTGTGTGTGTGTGTGTGTGTGTGTGTGTTTATATATATATATATATATATATATATATATATATATATATATATATATATATATATGCGTGTTTGCCCTCTTTTCATGTACAGATACGGGAGAGAATCACATTCAAATTTCTATATCAATCCATCTGTACCGCTTATTCTCTGTAGGTATATATCATGTACATAGTACATTTACATATATAAATGCACATAACAACCCATAGCTTTTAATGTTTGCACACACTTACATTAGGTATACTCTCAAAAGAATAAAACTTTTTTTAAAAAAGCATTACAAGTGACTACTCACCCTGTCTCCGATCAATAAACACAAACTCATCCTTTGTAATTCCCAAATGACAGAAACACAGAAGCAAAATCCATGATTTATGCATTGATTTGAAGAAATGATTCAAGCTTAATTCCGTCATCATAGTGAATGTCGTGGACACGAAAATTAAATTCCAGATTTTCCAAATATTTCAAAATTTAACTTTTACACTCTATTTCTGTATTGTACAAATCGATGCATTACTGTCACCAAAACAGTGTTACTTCATAGTAACTCGGGAGCAAAACATTTGACAACTCAGCATCCAAATCGACAATGAATGAAACTTCCGTATTTATCACACGTGCTGGCGCCATATTTATACCCCATGCTGACAATACCCACGAGCCCTGTATCCAGCCACAACCGTCACACACTTCTCATAGAACAGTAACTATTTTGTTCAATGCGTCCTCCCCTCTGTTACACACCTTCGTCCGCATTGGCTGATACAACGCTGCGCCACGCTCTAAACTGATATTTAAATACGCTACACTATAACTCAACACTCCGGTTCGGGCGATAAACTAAACCTTTCAAACTCTCGAGCTGAGCATAGATAGATAATGGGGACTGCTCGCATTCATAACTAATAACAGTTTTTTAAATGCACAGCAGAGAGAGAGAGAGAGAGAG